>UELU01141859.1:23613-72454 GCA_900490025.1 Megastigmus dorsalis
ATTTACAAACGGGATACTGATTGGCTTTTGCTTGTATAGTGGCAGTGTAGGTTACAAAAAATTATTAATGTCCAATTTAAATAATCCTCCATTTAATTGACAGATTACTCAAATTATACTTTTATAATATTTTTATTGTGTTTAGTTGAGTAGAGTAAGGTGTACAAGAAATTATGATACTTAAATTGTTTTTTTTTTAGTGAACATCAACATTTTTTGTCTACTAATATTGTATCTACTTTTCAAATTTAGTGTTTTTTCATTTCTTTCAATTATTGCTATCATATTTAAGAATCTTTTATGTGCCTCTAATTACATGGCCATATATGTAAGTATATGTAAATAAATATCGAATGTGTACAGCAGCCGAGATGGAATTTGAACAGAACCAAAATAAAAAATGCTTATGTTCCGTTCGCCTGCATCAACAATTCATTCACCTCGCTAATTGTCCATTCTTCGTCCGCACAAAACCATTTTTTATTTCTGAAACGTGCTTTTCGTCACTTCGCTAAATTTTTCATTGTATGTATAACATAAAACCTCTCGCATATGCGCCAGGTCTCTCGTTCGTTGTTTCTTTTTTTTTTCGCGCAGCATAAAATGAAACAGCCAAAGAGAGGAAACATCGCGTGCGTATACGGTATATATAGTATTTGTATGCAACGAATTTACATTCCCTTCTCGCGAGCGAAAATACTTTATTGCAGCGCATTGTGTGCAGCAGGCAGGAGTTCTTAACTCCTCGGTGCGCAATCCGCTGCAAATTGTGTTGGGCTGAAACAAGACAAAGCAAAGAAAAGGAAGTGGGGGCGGGGGTGGAGAAGAGGAGGAAGTACGAGAGAGTGACAGAAATAAGAAAAAGAAACTGAATTGCATCGCAAATAAAATTTCCAATGCCAATCTCTTCCGTTCTCGCGTGATTTTTTTTGCTGTATCCGAGAGCTTTGGCGACGCCCGAGCGCAAAAGGTCGTTGCCGAGCTTTTTCTTCGTTTCTCTTTGGCATAGCCCATGTTTGTTCGAGTGTGCGCCACACAAAGCGCAAATGTTTGGTTTATGCGTTTGTCGCGAATAATGAAAATGACGACGAGGGAGAGAGTTGCACCGAGCCGAGCGGGATATTCGAGAGAGGCGAAGAGAGGATATGGCTGTGCGAGATAGATTTGTTTTTCGTTTATTCGTGTCGTATACATGCGGCACATGGGCAGGAAAAAAAATGGAATTTCATGAGTGCCGAGGCGTGTCAAATACGTAATGCGAGATCCGTTTCGTACATCGGAACGAAAATCCTTTTTGAGTTTGCTTTGGTGGATAGTGATTTTCTGCAGTGCGGTTCCGCAGGTCGGTTTGCATTGCGATAAGAGCGCGAGATTAAAAATACTTGTGATAATAGTGAAGCCATTGACTTCCTTTGTCATAGAATTGAAACTTTGTAAATATCTGTCTTTTTAAGAAACGAAGTATAAGAATAACTTTTTCACGTTTTTACACTAAAACAAAACTATAGGAATACACTGCATTTTTCAGGTTGCAAATCACTCTTGAGTAATGAATATTTAATTCTCAGCTCAAAGTGCCTTGCTTATAAAATAATTTTAGGAAGTTCAGCTTAATTAGCGTACTAATTAAAACCGTCTAGGCCTACGTGTATATTTAGAGTTAATTGATATAGATTGACCTCGATTCAAACGCACAATGAAGAATTTTCATTTTCATCCAAATATTTTAGCCACAGAGCAATAGAAATTTTTTTATTTTTTATGGATTAAGTACTTCTGCTGCCACAATGTTGAAAATCCAATCAACAGTTTCACAATGCTCCACTCAAACTGTACTACCATAAAATAAACACTCAACGGAATAAATTGTATCAAATCGCTCGAAATAAAACAATTAGAGACGCGTCGGACGCAACGAATAAAAGTCCACTCTGCGCATTATACCTTCGCATCGCATGGCACGAGATCGTGAATCCAAATTTGATAAAGGTAAACCAGATTCAGGGACACGCGTTGATCGAACAGTAGGTGTGCAGTGCGTGTGCAGTGCGTGTGTGCAGTGTGAGCGAGGCAGAGTTAAAAGTGCGTATGTACACGTATATATATATAGAGTGCGAGTGTTCGGTATCGTCCCGTGCAGGTTCACTTGACATTCGCGCGCAGTCCCCCCCACACGTCGACGTGAATTCGTTAAACAATGATTCATCGGCTTTTACGCCTAGCCATCCGACCCCAGTATATATATACCGCATGCGCAAGCTCAGCACTTGCGCATCTACAATATGCACGTGCGAACCTATTATTCTCTGTCGCTTGCATATACGTGTGCATATGAGTGTGTGGACGTATGTGTATAGATGTATAGATGTATTCAACCTGGATTATACTTTTAAGTTAGAAACATGTCGCAAAGTTTTTCAATTTGTATAATATTTATGATAAATATATTTTTAGGAAATTCATGTCTCTAGGGAAATCAGTTATTGAATCCTCGTGGAACTCTCAGACCAACAAAAACCATTAAAGCAAAAGTAATTATTTTTTGTGCTCTTCAAATTCTACCAAGTACTTTCTTTTAGTATTAAAGAATTTCTTTTTCTTAGTAAAAAATTGAACAATAGAACTGTAAATTAAAGACCTGAATTAATGAATAGGAATAAATTTAATCCATGTTGACAGGAACCATCAAGAAAATGCTTCAAACGATTAAATTTATTTCGAAGCTGACTAAATTAGTATCGCACGGTTAACAGCACAGCGATGCGATCGATCATCTCAAAAATTGTGTTCATACAAGGTGATAGGTTAGACAACCATTTCTATTGTTAAAATATTAATAATCGTTTCTAATCTAACAATGATTGGAATAAACAGACATTCTTTAAGTAATTCTAAGTAAATTTGGGTGAACTTTTGGAAAGAAAATTTTTATCAGAGTAATCATCCACTTCTCTTGGTGCTGCTCAATCGAGAGCAATTACCTCGTGCGACTTAAGCGAAAGGTTAACGAATTGCTGGAGGTATATTCAACGTCCTCAAAACTGTTTTTGGCACGGTCTCGTCGTGAAAGTACGAAAAAAAGGAGAAAAATAATTGCATACATCATCCCGTGAAAACCACAGTCGAAAACTTCGGATTTCCTGAGTTTAATGGCCTTTTTGCCGATTGCTTTGTACACCACGGTAAACACGACTGTACATGCCAGAAATGCCGAGAAACTAGGCTTTGAAGGCGAATCGTTGGAAAAACTCCAGCTAACGAATACCGACATTTGACTGCGGAAGTCACGAATTTCTTCCCCTTTTTAAGAGTATTTGTTTTAAGCTCGCGCACATATTTATTCTTGGAATAAAGGATTCAGTTTTGTTATTTCGGAGCGAGCGCCGATTAATCTTCATTATCTCAGTAATATATCGTCTAGTTGACCATCAAACGTGTATCAGCAATGAGAAAAGTCTGTAATTAATGCACGTCCAGTAAATTCGTGCTGCAACTTCTTCGTCCATAACTAGATAATGCATAGGAAGCGTTCATGCGTCGAAAATAGAAAAAGCGACAACTGTAATAGATCTGCGATTACGTTAAGTTTGAAGAATAATGTTCTTGTTTTTTTCTACTTGATTAATCGCCAATTTGTGACACGTTTCAAACAGTCGTCGCATAGAAAATTGATAAGTACGTGCACTTAATGAATTGTTGTTTGATAAAATATGACTTTATTATTTTTTTCTTTTGGTTGACTAAAGCTATGCGTAATGCCATCAATTAACAAAGGTTGTTGATATAAGCAGTCAAATCATTAGTATTCTTTACAAGATGATTGCCATGTTCAGTAAATTATTATCAGGAAATTACCGACTATTTTTATAACGTTGAAAGATTAATCGTTGCTCAGCGACGGAAATATTAATTTCAATTACTAAAAAGTTTAAAAGTTAAAACTATCACGATCTCTTAGCGCTGATTTGATTGTATAGCGAACCCCAATATTTTAGAATGTAACTTAGCATAGAAAGCTAAATAGTCTAACTAGGTTTCATTAGCTTAATAAATGAAAAAATGCTATTAATCGTTAGAATATAATTTGCATGTACAATCGAGCTTTACATGACTCACGACAATCAAAGATTTTTAAATGCCGCTGTTACATCAAATATTAATGCTTCATTGCTCTAATATTGTGAAAATCTTCTTTTTGACATAATATTCTTACTAATTAAGATTCAGTCTTATACAAGTCTTTCTAGTGCATCAAACAAACGATTCGTTCTTTTCTCGAATACGAAAAGTAAACTATCGTTTCGCTGTATGAATTTTTGCATATAGTCTCGTATTTATAAGGTAATTTAAAATAAGAAATTTTGTTCTTGGCATCCATGTCAAATACTGAATGATCGATTATAAAAGAAGTGAATGTACACTGTGCACCGTTGTCCCGAAGTCCGAGCTTGTAATAGTTGTTTACGATACAAGTGGCCTAAGTGACACTTTACGGCACGGCGTGTATTAGCGCCCGAGCGTAGCGAGGACGCTAAACGCCGTGCTTTGAAGGGCTGCTTAGGTCACTTGTATCGTACAATATTTTATAGCACTGACTAGCATAAATCCGATGTCACGCCTATCCGTGCCATAAGCTGTCCAATATTGCACCGTGAAGTTAGCGCCCGAGCGTAGCGAGGGCGATAAGCACGGTGCCATAATGAACTGCTTATGGCACGGATAGGCGTGACATAAGTGTAGATTTATGCCTCGTAGTGCTATAAAAGAACTAATTTGATTACAATCACGACTCACGTGTATTTCCTTCACCATCAAATTTAATTGTCGTTAGAATGTAGCTCAAATTTGCAATTGCAAATGGTTAATCGATAAAAGAAAAAACAACTAATGCTTTGGCGCTTGCAAAAAAGTAATTAGCAATTTTAATCTAAGCATATAGTGAATTGTACTCTTACATCGCATGTAATCCAACGTTTGCTCTTTCTTGATCATCAATATTAGCGTCGCGTAACTCGGTATAAATTTTTCGAGTTTCAGAAAAGACAGAATTCTTGGTTTTGATATGTGAGAAATTTTCATTGTTCGATACATAATGCAGTCGTTTATTCATTCGTTAACCGTGACTCATGTGCTATTAGCAAGGATGCAAACGACAATTTTCGTGGTGAGATCTGTTTGAAATTATTAAATTCATGTCGATTTGGCAAACTGCAAATGTTAAATAAATACGTCATTCATTCTGACGAGGTTAATCTTATATTTTCGTGTTCACCAGATGCTGACTAAAACTCTCTTATTGAACCTGATTTTGTTCAATATTTCGCAGCTTCAGCTTAAATTAATTTTAATTGATTGTGGTCATATATAAGACATATACTATTGTTGCTCAATAATTTCATTTCGGTATGCGAAATAAAATAAACCGAATTAGCCATTAGGATCTTCAACTTAGTCAATGAGACAACCGTGAAAAACCAATCAAAGTAAAGCATAATGACTGCATTATAAATGAGTGTAAGGAGGAATAGAACCTTAAAATCCGTAAATTTTGATTAATATATGACCGGTTAATGAATTAGGTAAAGTGGAATCAATTATTTTACAGTCTATACAGATTTTCCCATTTGTTGACAATTACAATTTTAACAATTTGACTATTTATGCAGGTAGTCAATTCTAATATAATAACGAAATAAAAAATATTTAAAGGAGAGATGTGTATGTACATTTTTTCTCGAGCTTGTTTTATTGAATAGCATATTTCAAATTCGTTCTTGATAGTAAATGATTGTTTTGCACATAATTAATTTTTTCACCCATTTATTTGTTTTTTTTTAGTTTTAAATGAAAGTGTCGTGCTATGAAGTATGTAAAAAGTTTGAAAATGCAATGTACAATCAGCCCGTCCAAGCGATGATTCAAATTACGATATTACGTAAATTTATGGATCATTAAAAATCGCATTAACAGTTTTCCAAGTTGTAAATCTGTATGTTTGTTTAACTTGTATAAAATATACATGCGAATAAACACGAATTTAGGATGATTGCTACCGGCAGTTGAAATGTGACCGAGACAAATCAATATTTTAAAATAACGGTTTGTTTTGTTCGAGCATATATTTGAATACTTAATCATGAAACATCGATTTCATTAGATCCGGTTCAAAGACGTATATTTAAATCCACACGCATTTTTATTTTTCGAATTTAAAATCAGGCTTAAAAATATTGTGTGATCTTTTCTTACGTGTATTTAAAAGGTGTATAGGATGATATGTGTCAAAAAATAAAATACGAAAAACTAATTGAAAAGATTAATAAACAGATAGATCCTGAGAAGATCTACAAAAAAAAATATTACGAAAGAACTACTTAGCCCATGTTTATATAATATTTATCATCTCAATTTTGCAATAAGATAAGATCTGATTCTTCGAATTGCAAACTATACTTGAACCGAAGCAAACAAATCTTGATTAACTGGACATACAAGTTTTATTGGGTCCATCCACATTTTCGGGTACAGATTGAGCGAATCGCAGCCACAGCTGTGCTGTTTAGAGCACGAAAGAATGGCGAAACTCGCGCACGTTTGGGACGAAGGGAAACGAGAAAAAAAAAAAAGAAAAGGAGCGCGTGGGCTTCCCCCACCCCCATATTACGCCATATGTAGTCGA
This sequence comes from Megastigmus dorsalis, assembly GCA_900490025.1. Classification (NCBI taxonomy): domain Eukaryota; kingdom Metazoa; phylum Arthropoda; class Insecta; order Hymenoptera; family Megastigmidae; genus Megastigmus; species Megastigmus dorsalis. The sequence goes on from UELU01141859.1 coordinate 30,293, forward strand.
CGCGTGACGCAAGGTCACGCGAAGCGCTTTAAACCGCGAAAATAATCTATCTATTAAGATCATGATTCAGGTGGAATAAAAGATGTATCGGTGTGAGAGTTGGGCTCCCTTCTATGCTGTATCTTTAGATACTGTCTTAAATTCTATCTATTCGCTACAAAAGATATAAATAGCAAAAAACTGATGTTAAAATGTTAAGCAGTTTCCTTTCTATTTTTAAAAAAGTTCTTCTGAATATCGCTTATTTGTAAAAGTCAATCTATACTTTAGGTGAAAGGAATATTTACCTAATTGTGATTAATTAATATTAAGTTTCTGTGACTATCAGAAAATTAATTTCAAGAAATAATGAATCCTAACAATAAACGAACAAGCATCAGAACGCTATGGGAACCGTCACGCGTCAATGGAAGAAAGTAGTATGATTTTAACTTTTTACGTAAGCTTCAAGGTCGATCCGAGAAACCGTTTCTTTTTCGTCTTCATCTCAATGAAATATTTATAACTGACGTTCATAAAATCGAACGCTCTTTGTCTGAGTCATTGCGAAAAAAGCAAAACTCCGAACAAAGCTTTCATAAATCTTAATTGACATTTTTCCTTTTTTAAACTACATACGGAAACCTGTTATTTGCACATCGAGAGGTATGCTTTTGAAAGGAAAAGAATTCTTCTGGACGTAAAAAGTCTTAAGGAATCGCGAGCGTAAGTTGGTAGGATCTTTGCCAAGATATCTTTGTGTTTTTTTTTTCAATGTAAGAGAAATTATCTTCAGTGCAAGCAGAGGCACATTTAATGCAAGTGACTACAAGAAACTTTACAAGAACAATTTCTTTGGAATAGAAATGAGAATAAAAATTAATTAAATTTAAAAAAAGGCTTTGAAGTGGATAATCTTCATGTTGCACAGTGAACTAAAGTAATGAAAGAACTTGAAATGTAGATCTGATACCGCTAGAAACTGCTGTTGGTTTAGAGTAAGTTTATTTTATGATTCTAAAATCTGACTCCGTATTTTCCTAACCAGAGCTATTCTTGTAACGAATTAAAAATATTCATAATTGCAAAATAAGTTTTGCAAAAAATAATTGGAAATTATATTTAAAACTTGAATGACGAATATGTACGTAACAGTAGACATCATAACTAAGCATCACATCATGAAGCGAATTGTTATGTATTCTTACATTAGAGGTGCATCCTCGGGTGCATCGCTCTTTTTTGTCCGGTTATCAGAAAAGAGTTAGTAATATGTGTAAGGAAATATATTTAATGCAATTAAAACTATATTATAACTAAAAAACGAAATTTATTTGCTTGAAAAAAGTGTACTTTTTCTGCCTGATTGTAACAGATTTATAATTATTTGGCACTGAATATTACAAAACGATTTCCTCTACTGGAGAGAAAAGAGATGCTATTGCCTAGCTGTTACATGAATATAATTATATTTGCAAATGTCGTTTTAATCCATTGAAGTAGATTGTATAGTGGTTAATTGAAATTTAATCAGTGTTAGTACAATCTGTAGTATATAAGCATCGATGTACGACTAAAAAAATTGTTTAAAAAAAATCAATTATAATTAGGCTTTCAATACTGCTATAAATATTTCATTGTAATTTGACGTGAAATAAAACTATAAACCATTCGACCATACAAAGGACTACTATTAAATCATTTATCTGGCTTAATTGATACATCTTACGCACTTGAATTTAATCGATACTTCAATACAGGTTCTATACCTTCGCAATAAACTCTGCAATAAAAATGGAAATGAATTTTTTCACATTTGTCGCTCGGAAAAAAAACTTTAATTACGAGTTTTTAAAAAAATGTTAAATCTGAAAGCCATTGTCAAAGCATTAAGTCAATCAAAATGATTGATCATTATTAACATACAAGTACACGTCCGATTTATCGATTGACGTGAAATTTCACATGGTAAACTGAAAATCGTTACGGGTCAAAACCGAAAGAAAATATTGTCGCGAAGTAATTAAATCGTAAAAAGCGTTGACGGTGATGGACAGAACGTTGTGCAACGGTACGTGCGGGAACATTCGCGATGTGTTACTTCTGTGGATATGTGTATGGTGGTGCGTGAGCGAGTTCCGCTTGCGGACCTGCAAAATATTGATTGTTTTACCGCATGGAACGACCTGTTTATTAAAAAGTCATCAACATCCGATGAGGGTATGGAAGAATTGTTTTGTCGAATCTTGAATTTCCGGCTTTATCGGACCGTGCATCGTGTTTCCTGTGGAGTGAAACAATTGTTGTGGCGAGAAATCGCACTACTTTGTTGACCTTTTACCTTGACTTCGTTTCGTTTCCTTCTGTCCTGCTTTAGTTTTATTAATGCCATTATATTAGGTGGCCATATACGAACCAACATTTCCATAACATTTTTTGTGCACAACAGTTCGTTATATCATTATACATATACATTGTATAAAAACGAGATTTATTTTTACTAAAGTAAAGCTTCGATATACACTTCATCGTTTGCAGCATTATTGAACTGATAAAGCATACACTGTTTGCACTTCTTATTTTTCAAAATAACCGCCGCAGTGGACCGAGAAGAAAAGCCAATGACCAAGAATTGTGTCCCGACTTTGTAGACCTTGCGAATATTGACGAATATCGTCCAATATTGAGTTTACGTTCTCTTTCCTCTGAAATAAAACAGAAGTCATAAACGACAAAGCTGCCCTCGCACGCGGAACCTTGCATTCTTCTACGTACAAGATCTCAAAGATATCTCGTTGCGCGTAAAGAATACGGCATGACTTTTCTTGCTAAAGCATTTGTAATTTTGGTTAAGGTTTATTTAACCGAAATCCGAATGAAAGCCATCATTTCAGTTTCAAGTGAGTCATTGACTCGGGAAGTGCAGTACTCTTTTGGAAATTTGTACAAGCAAATCGAGCCAAAACTATCAACAACAGTCACTTCATCGAAGCGTCCAAAGAACAACAATCCACACATCCTCCAAATCCGTAAAGTATCTTCTTCCTCTTTCTTGCGACGATGCATCAACATCCACGGTCCTTCCGCTGCTCCGAATTCCCGAAGATTCGTGCAGCTTTGAACAACAGCGACCGATCCATTGTTTAGCACACAAAAGTGTATAACGCGCCGTTGCGCCTGATTGCGCAAGTCGATCGCGCGGCATGAGCTGCGAGCTGAAAACCCAAAATAAGAAACGACAAAACCCGAGTAGTACAAGCTGCTGTGCTTAGTTTGGCGCTGGTAGCGTTGAAAAAGGAGCATTCATATTATGCGACACACTGGTATAGCTCCTCGTCGACGATGCCGCGCTTACAGCCTCTCCTTTGCGTCAGTTCGCTAATCAAGCCTCGGCTGCACTTGCTAATTGGAACCCCCACTTTTCGCTCGTCTTCCGAGTCTCTTCGTGCCGATGCATATGCGGCGGCATCTCTTTGAGCGTCTTGCATTGTACCACGGATGGAGTTTTAAAGCTGGCTTTATTGGTTATTCTATTGCGATTTTGTAAGTTAACCTTTTCTCATCTGCTTTTAACTTGTTGGTAATAAGTACGGATAACTTTCTTTTATACGCATATCAAAGATTTTTAATGTTGCCGCATATATTGCACAATATTTACATTCTACCTTTACACGAATTCTTGAAAAAAAAAGGAATTTTTACGACATTCGTACCGCGATAATATATTTCGAAGCGCGTGAAATAATTATTTTTTTTACAAGGATCGTGAATGCAATTTAGTGTCGCAATCGCAACTATGCAGTCTCGAGGCTACTGTAATAAGAGCGTGCATTATGAGGGAAGACGCTTTTCACTTGCTCGTGTATTAGTTTTAATGGCCGTCGTCATTGTCGCTGATGATATGTCCCAGGGATTTTAGTACCAACGGAATGCAATATTGATTGTGAGACGATCGTAGGCTTGTAATGAGCGATTAAGCACAGCCTCGTTTGCAAAACGGTTTTCGCGATATTTTGCTCAATTGGATGGATTGGGAGAGTTCGCGCAAAAACTTTTTAGAACTTTCATTTTTTCTTCGTCTATCACAGTCGAGCGAAACGAGAGTTTGACAATGTTTCTTTTGTCCGTTTATTCAGATGCGATTAAGACTTAAATATTGTGATAATAAAAGTGTATTTTAGATAAGAGTGAAGTATGTATGAATTTAGCATATGCCTAGTATTCTCGAAAAGACCATTTTCGTTTGTCTGAGAGTATTCGTGGGTTAAAGAAAACAATTTGATGTGGAAAATAGAAATATAAATAAAATAGCTTGCTAAGGCATTTTTCTGAGAAAAAGGTGCAGTTGTTATACTAAAAATTAATTTGCTTTAAAAATCACTCATTTCGAGTTGAAATAGTCGTTTAACTAGGTAAAATTCGTAATAAAACTTATGTAATAACTCTTGAAATTTCAAAATAACGTTTTCTCGTAAAGAAAGCACTGCCACCTTTGATTCTCTGCTTGCGGTACTGCAAACATCAAATACACTTTGAGAAAATAAAGTTAGAATTTCGAGTCCTCTTGGAACACAAATAGAATTCTGTTGACATTCAAGCAAATGCCTTTTTATATAGAGACAAATAATTTCGCCCAGAACGACGGTGCATGAAAATATACGCCGACATCGCAGTCCTTCTGATGTCGCAGAGCAGCAGTAGCATTTTGGACAATCGCATTCTTAGGAATTGTACTATGGAAGAAGCGCAAAGGAAGGTCTTGCACTCGATCGAACAATCGTATGTCAGGAGTGACGAAAGAACAATGCAAATTTTCCCTATGCCAGAAAATGTTCACGCTTTCGCGTATCGCATTCGCGCACGAGGCGCTAACGACTATTGCTCGTGCGCACGAAAGTATATTTTTTTCTTCTTCTTGTCTGCAGCTCTTCGCACAAATGAATTACCTAATATCTTCATGGAAGCTTGTCTTCTTCCTGAATGTGCAGTCGCTATAGTCCATTCGTATGCCAGTTGCGCGTTTCACCTACATATATAATTTTAATTTCAATGGACCGACTCCGTTGCTTTTTACTCATATTCTCTCGCTTCTTTTTTTATTTAACTTTTTCACGCGTGCCATGAACCGACGAGACTTGACGTCAGTCACGGCTGCTTATATCTCTTCTTTTTTCTCGTGTTTTATCTCTCTCATTACCGCTAGGGAAGTCTATTAGGACGAATTGTCGTCGACTGCTCATTAATATTCATGCCGCGTATGTACCACACGTGTGTGTTTCTTTTCCCTTTCTAGTCTTTGAGAGGAGACTTTTTTCTCTTATTCTATTTCATTATGCCAGGACGTCTAGTACTCGGAAAATCGGCGGTTTCATTTTTCCAACTTCTGGCTGTTTTTCAACTTTTTTTTCTCGCGTGCTCGGGAGGGCGGTGAAAAGCATTTTTTTAATTAGCCTCAATTTCGAGAGAAAACCTGTCGAGATGTTACTCTGTTGACACGAAATTGCTAGACTCATATACATATATATACGGATTAACCGTAGTAAGAAACCAACGTAATCAACATACCACCATAACATTTTATTAAAGAATTAGAAATTAAAATTGCATGCATCTAGAACTAAGCACCTATACTTATAGCCTTTCACGTGGACGAAAAATCTATCTTGAGTTTTAAATATTGAAAATGATAAACAGCTGATACATAAAATACTTAACGAAATTCACAATTAATATTTTATCAAACATGTATTCTGTGATAAGAAGAAAGTTACTGCAAAAATTATTTTTATTCTCCGATGCAGAAAACTTTTTTAGCATCCGAGAATAATCAGCGCTGTAAAAAATGCAAAATACGTCAAGTAATATTATAAACTAATTACGTCGTCAAAAGTATTCGCTTTAATTATCAGTCGTGCATATATTGAGAACAAGGATACCTTCTATAGTTACTTGCTTGTATTTGCCTCTTGAAACGTTCAAAAATGATTCCTTTATATAACGTAACATAATTCTTAATAATTAATTAATAACACGCATAATTGTACGTAGTAAGGCCATTTTAAATCACCGAAGAAATTCATTGCAAACTTAATATCTTTGACCATTAATACGTTTTCATATTTGTCGTGATAGTATATATTATTACACAAAAAGATTTACTGGCCTTAAATGCCAAATTTAATAGTCGTCAAATATTCACGTATATGATTCATTAACTGTTAAGATGCACTCTCTCCGTATATGGATATATTCAAATCTGCATTCGTAAATATGAGGAATCCATTTTTTTTGTGTGCAGTTAATTTCTTGCAGACACGTTCCTTCCTCCTTGTTAAGTCATTTTTTTACCCGACTCGATTGTACACCTCAATCAATTAGATTGCGACGTTCGTGAAAATCGTGTATTTTTTGTGCAACTTTTTCATTTGATTTGAATTTGTATACCGGCGTTTATATAGATGCACTTAATTTCGCCTACATTTATATATAAAAAAGCGTGCATGATCTAAGCTATATTAAAATTTTTTGCCTGATGCGATTTCTTGCTATGATGCGAAACTTATAATAATGACCAGTAGTCTTTCAACAATTCGGATTAACAAATGTACTTAAAATTTTATTTCTCAGGTCTCTGCTTTATATTCATTAAATATACATATTATAATTTCTTGAAAAACAATTTTATAAATGACCTATCTTATTCCATCGTCGTCTTCTTGATTTGTTACAAATTCGAATCGTTTATACTGTTCTTTTTTACAATTTTCTTTATCAAGTGAATTTGAGATTTAAATTTAATCCACACGATCAACTCTTAGATGAACAGTTTATTTTTTTACTAAGCAGTGTAAAAAACTAGCATGACTAACAATAATAACAAAAAAAACTAAAATAAAGCATAATTTTTCATCATCATGTGAAAAAACATTAATACACGATATAAAGAGTTGACTACATAATGGCTGACATAATAGCTTATATAAAATAAATTCTCAAGACATATGAATTGTATGCGAATTTATAACTGCAGACAGAAAAATTGAAAATTCGATTCAGCTTGAATAATAATTATAAAATAATATTACTTTCTAAATCGATATATTTTTTTAACAAAAGTTAAACACGAATCTGCTTTCAAATTTCTAATTATTCTATTTCGTTCAAACATCATAAACCATTTTCTTTTATGATTGTAATCATACATATTTTTTATTTTCTTATTATTGTGGAAAGGCTAGTGCGAACATAATTGATCTTTAATATTTTTTCCATGCTAAATTTTATAAGCTATTACTGTCTTGACGTCCCAAGATACTATAGGCGAATCAGAAGTGTTTTCATCGAGAATGTGCGAAATCGAAAATACATATTTTTAAAAACTATTTTTTATAATTCTCTATTAATTATATTTTTTACGTTACGCAAGATATCTATTAATTATTTAGAGTAGAATAATTTTTTTCTTTGCAATTTTTCGGATTCCATAGATTGTCATCGCATTGTTCGATTTGTCCGTTTGCATATGCACAATACAATACGCGACCCTCGGTCGAGTCGACCGCAAGTCTCTCCTTGGCCTCCATATCGTTCAGCCTCTTACGGTGAAGCTCCATTTCGAGATAGCCTAACGTTCAGAATTTTTGGAATCTTACTTTATTTTTCTATTCAAGTCAACATAACAGGTGCGGATGAGCAGCGTACGTTAGTTCTTTTAAAAGTATTTCAAGTTCATGGTTACCCATTAAACTTTCAAAGTATAAGTTATTATTATATTCTAGGTATTGCATACGAGATAAGTTGCGGCCTCAACTCGGGCACCGGCCTGCAGAGCCGGTAGGGATTGGAACAGTCCCGACCCCTACGAAGGGAAAGGTGGAGTGTGCCGCTCCACTTGAAATCCGTAGTTGCGCGGTGCGATCATGCACCACTGCAGCGCGCTGATTGGGCGTATCCCAATCCCGCGCCCATGGGGGCCGTGTGGGTTAAGCCGCAAGACAGGTACCGCACGTAAAATCAAAAGAGACTAGTGCATACGAGATAACTTAGCTTAGTTGATGGAATTGAACTTCTTATCTACGGTTATTCATTTAGGACTAATGTCATTCAACAATTCATAGCAAGAAAAATAACATACTTTGAGGCTAACTTATTCGTAAGTCCATCGATACCGTGACTTATTTTGCAAAAGTAAAGGCAAAAAATCGTCGAACAGCAAATGGAAGCGTAATAAAACTTAATTTTTCGGTGTAGCGACTCGCCCATGTCCTTCACTCTTGCAAGGTTAAGAACGAATTCTTTTTTTATCAACGCGAAAACCGAGACGTGTCACGGTCGTAGTAACCCGAGCAAAGGACGTTCCCGGTCAGTCACTAACCTGTAACGCTTAATCAGCAGACATTATTCTGTTGAACAGACTGACAATTCCTTCAGTCATATTTTGTCTTCTTACAATTTTGAAAAAAAAAATCGATTATGCATGAGAAACACTCTGAATTCCCAAGAAGTAAGCAGTAACTCTCTTGAATACAATTTCCAATACGGATGGGTGAATTCAAACGAAAGAATTGAAGAACTGAAAAAGAAACCTTTTACGTGGTGTATTATCTTGCAAAGAGGTATTGGCCAGTTCGAAGGTGGAGTGAATTGCAAATGGAGTGGATTCCTTATTTTAGTCGATATTTTATACCGTGATAAAATAGAATTTCAAAACTGCTTTAGTATAAGAATGATTTATTTTCCAAATCTCGCATATCTACTTATATGAAAGCAAATGCTTAGTCAATTTGAGAAAAATTCTAATTTTGGTGATTAAAATTTCAATCTTTTGGACTTAAAAGTAAATATGCCTATTATATTTAGCAGATACTTTATGAATTTATAATAATATATTTAAGAGACCGCGAGTTGAAAGTGTTCTTTTTACTGCACAATTTTAACACACCTGTACGTATAAGTTAATTTTGAAATCAGGTCGTCAATTAACGAATTGCGGAAAAAAGAAGTTTAGTTAATGAGCAACATGATTTGCTTAACTTTGTTTAAATGTCTTTTTCCTCTTGCAGATTAAAGGTGTTGAGATACGCCATTATTTAAGTACTAATACACTTACTAATGACGTTAATTTCGATTGCTAAAAGGAAAATCATTGAATTTTTCAATTCTTCTGGAGATAATTATATTGCGTTACAGACAGAGTTAGTTAAAAAACTGAACCGGTCCAGCTGCTGGGTAGGCCTGGCACTTTTACTTTTTTATTTTAAACATGATTTAAAAACAACCTCTAAATAAATTTTTATTTATACCTGATTTATTTTTAGCGCAAATAAATTCTCTCTGCAATTAAGGAAACGATCCTTCCATCAGACACCCAAACACTGATTCATTCACTTGGAACCACTAATAATTTTAAATGAATTTTTTTCTGTACGCATAGTTAATGTTTGATTTTTGGTTGACCGTTTATAAAAATTGTAATTCGAGCTATTTTAAACACTTTTATGCGTTTACCGTGCACAATTTTAGCGATGAAAAAAAAAAAGAGTCCCGATGACGTACGTAAGGCGTATAATGTGTAGTGTCGGCTCAAGAAACGTTACACGACCGCCACGACTCGTGTTTCGATTTCCAAACCCATATGCGTCTCAACTCGAAGGTTGATGTTGTTAATCTCGCGACTGGCTATAATTCAGTTTGTAACAATCGAATTTCCTGAAAAATTCTATACATTGTTTAATTGACATCTTTTTCTTAATTTCATGCTCAGACATCTTTTTGCATTGTACATAAATATGAATCATTTTGAAACAAAATTTTATTTTCTCACAAGGATAAATAATTTTCAAGATGCAAATAGAATTTAGTTTCCATAAAACGATTGATTTTTTACTAATAATGTAACTGCAACATGAAGGTACGCTAATGACGTTTTAAAATAAAAATAAAAGAATATAATATTCCTCTATCATTCTAAATTTGTCTTTTTTTTCACTGATTTTAAAGGGACATTGGGACCAAAATAACATATTTCAAACAGCGATTATGGCTTTTATCTCGAGTTCTTGATTAAGGAAAATATCTCTTTAATTTGTAAAATGTATTTGAAACTTTTTTTTATTCAACATAGGAGCACATTTAAAACTTAGAAAAACTTATAACAACGAACTAGTCTTTCGAATTTAGGGATACCGGATATGTCATACTATTAATTAATTCCAAATTTTTCGATTTAATAAATTTCGTAGTAAAGCATAAACAAAAAAAAAATATTTAAAAAAAACAATAAGAACACCGATCTATCTTTACATTCACAATGAATTAAATCGAATCACTTGGAAATTTTATTATTGTAAGACTGAATGGCTTTTATGCTTTGTCAATGTCAGTGTTTCTGGTTGCTCTTTTACTGTAACGATGTCAGGGCTTGGAAAGATCCTAGTAATTGCCCATGGGTGTTCCCAATGACTAGGACGTACGTTTAGTCACTGGTTAATTTGCCTTTATCCATGGAACTTTATATATTTTTTACGCACATGTTTTTGTTATATCATACACTAATTCATCAATCGGTATGAAAATCTGCTGGAAAAATTTGCTTAACATTTTTAAACGCTTAAACATAAAGTAGGAAATATTCATTGCAAAAGGAAAAAGAAAAGGTGAAAAAAAGTATGTAATTTCGATCAGCAAACACTTGTGGAACTGCAAAATGAGTGAAATTCTAGCTTATAAGCGTAACTGTCAGCCGAGTAAAAATATGATATGCTTCCTTCGGCTTGTGCATACGTATATAGAATATTCAATGTCAAGTTGGCTAGTGTATAAAAGAATTTGAGCTGAGCATTTATCTCTAAGCTTTTTAATTCAATGCCTACAAGCCAACCTAAGTAGACTGAACGTAGTCTTAATCGATATATTCGATTTCAATAAATCTAGCTCCTCGGCATGAAAAAAAACTTGTGAAAAATAAAATCGATACCATTTAAGTTTGCGAATCCGATGGATTTCGGAACGAAAAATCGGAAAACGAGCAATCGAGATCGCAGGAAAATTCAGTCGTTCACCCGTAAAAGACATTAACTAATCCATAGCTAACGATTCTCCACCGATTTAAAATTTCTAAGCAGTCCAGCCGAACGCGGGATATCCCATCATGTATACACAATGGTTACACCTACGTGACCGGCCGGCAATCGGCCACGCACACGACCGTAAAGCTATATCGAAGGCGATGGCGTGCAATCAAGGTCGCCAACACACACGGTTCACCTGCGTGTACTTACAGGCCGTTGCGCGAGTGTCTCTCGAGCACCCGAAGCTCGGATCTTTTTTTCTCTTTTTTCCTTCTCTCCTTCATCTCGATCGTATATCTGGCTGTACTTGCAGTGCTCGAGAATTGTGTCTCCTGGCGGTGGCGGCGGCGGCATGGCGTAGCTGTTGGAGATCACGTAGCCCGAGCTGCTTTAGATATATATCAGCGCGAATGTATGGGCTATTCGTAAGCCTTTTGTGGATCGATTGTGTATAATGTTAACGTTGATACTTTGCTACCGAGCTGATTGTGAATTCTGCGAATCCGAGCTGTTTAGAAACGCGTCTAAACTTTTTTAAGGACTTGGTTTGGGAATATACCCAGGCTTCATAAACGCTTGCTTTTTTTTACCTAACATCTACAAACGTTGATGCTATGGATTAGTGCTATTTATAACATTTTACTAGTAATACATGTGCGAAAATGTGACTAAAGAATGAACTTACACTATACCGTATCTCATTAAAGATCGAAGACAACTTGTGGCTGCTCACTCGTTTTCTACGAAAAGAAAAGTAATTTTTTCCCACATCAAGTGAGCTATGCGAAAAATCTTTTTTCACATGAATAGCCATAGAAATTCAAATTCCCACGTCGATTAAGCGAACAAATTAAAGCAACCTGTGATGTGCATGAGAAATGATTCTGCGCGTCGCATAAGCTCGGAGTATAAGCTTCAGCAAGGACTCGAAAAAAAGCGGCGACAATGAAGGCAAAGCGCTAAACGGGTTTGAAAAATTGAATGTTATTAACCCGAGTAAACGAGGATCAGGCTAATGGGTTATTTTATTAAACGGCATATTTTCCAGTTTCTAATAACAAGGAAATCGTTCCGTCTTTTCCTGATTCCAGCCATTACTCCTCATTCTTTTTTTGCTATCCTTCGTCTGCTACTTCGTACGTAATAAATTACATCCTCGGAGTAACGGCGATAAATTCATAATGTTAGCATTGAAGATATCAATTATCACGGGCAAAGGAATTACGAATAGCAAATTTTCTGCAAAACCAAAATCTCAATTATGCACGTGGAGAAATAGATATATATATCACCAGGCAGCTGGTCCGCGTACAATTTCACATCCGTACGAAGAAAGGAGAGCGAGCAACCACAGCGAAGCCCAGTTCACATGGCGCATTATAGCGCAATACCTATCACCGCGCGCGACTCACGCGCAATTGCGCAATAGCGATTTAGTGTCCGGGAGGTGAAAAAAAATGATATTGCTTCTTTTGAAAATTTTACTTTCGAATTGTTCCCATAGATTGTTACTGTAAAAGTGGTACACATTTTTTTGCAGGATTAATGTACTAGCCTGTTCGGGTTTGGCGTATAAGGAACTTAGCCATTTTCGATGATTAGATATAAGCTGTATCTCGGTCAGGAAAGTAGCTGATTTACTTATACATGTTCCTCTTGCGCGGGTTACACGTCACGCGAACGAGTTTAATGAGCTTATTCAATCGATTAAACAACACGACATTTATTTAATGTTAATTTAATGTACTTTTTATAATGAAGGATTGCGTTTTAAAATAAAAAGCAATCCTATCAAACTTATCCCTGCACGTTTAGACTTTTAAACGAGATACTCACTCTATAGTATAACAAAAAATATAACGGATCACTTTCGTTCTTATCCAATACCTTTTTTCATCCCAGCTCTTAACATTAATAATTTTCTTCACCGGACTGCCACTGCTTCCGATCGATCAGCACCTAATGAGTCAATGACAGCCTTATTACACAGGCTCGAGCGAACGAGGTAAAAATCAATTTCGGAAAAACAAACGAAACGCAGCGAGCCGTTCCTAGTATAGCACAAGGCTCGAGGTAAAATCACCAGCTCTAACGCGCGGAGAGTCTGCGGCGGAATTTCATAATTCAATCGCCTCCTCTTCGTACGTCTCTCTATCTCTCTCTCTCTCTGTTAGTCGGGGTCCAAGGCGGCCTTTCACCGGACAATGACCACACAGCATCGCCTCTGCTATACACACTCGACGAGCCTCTGTAACCATCGTCGTCTATATATACGTATAGCTATATACTCGAGAGAGTGTATATAGAGATCCCGTAAGATCAGCGAGAGAGGCTGCGACCTGCGTTGGATTCGCGCGAGCAGCACGTGCACCAACTAGAGATACCGTGTCTGTATTTGTGTGCCTGTGGGTATTGGTATGTGCTGAATATATTTGTTGGCCCAATTGTGTTTGATGTGGGATTGTAGAGGGAATACCGCATATATTCCAGTTGGGTTTGATTGAGGTTTACGGGATTCTCTCGTCCGCTTAACGATTTGTTATTTTGCTTTCGGTTTTTTTTTGGAACTGCTGCTGCTGAGAAACAGTTAACGTTTTAACCTGAAATTCGTGTGGCGCGATATTACGGTAGTTCATATTAAGATTTTTCTGCGGCGACCTGGATATATAACGTTTGATTCGTCAATTTAGCGGCTGTACAAGATGAGTGTTTAAGGATGGTGCAGGTCTCGTTTTGTCGAACGAGTATACGTCTTGTTAATAAATTAACGGAAATGTGTGTATGAGAAAAGGGGAATTTAAGTGTGGACATTCGAATTATTCGCTATATAGTGGTTCGGCAGAATTAATTAGATGGTTTTAGAGCTGTTCCGATAATCAAGGCCAACGAGTAGTCTCAAAATAAGGAAACTATATATTGTCGCACAAGATAGCGTATACTAAAAATAACTTGTATATCGGTGAGCGGATAAAAATGATTGTAGATCATAAATGATAATTTTTTCAGAAAAAGAAGAAGTAAAAATATGAGGAAAATGGTTGTATTTCTTTATTTCGATTTGTAATTTAAATTCTGACTTAAATAAAAAAAAAAACGCGAATAACTTGAATTAGTTGATATAGCGACTGTGGATTGTATATACACTGCGAAAGATATGTATCAACCGTCATTTTGTCAAAATTAAGATATAAAACTTTTCATTATTTTTTTTTTTCAAGTTTCGTTTACAGGATGCAAGATTTCTCTGACCTCTAACACCCTTAAGGACGCTCACGGACCGCAGTGGAGCTCACGCTACTCATCTTTCCATACATATACGTTTCAATATGTATTATCAAGAATAAGTTGAGCTAGTCAACACTGCTAAGCTCCGCCTACTCTGCGCAGAAGCAAAAATTTTGATTCCTGCGCAGTTAACATAAATCTGGCAACGTCTATATATATTTATCGCTCCCGCAAACGCACACAATATACACACACATACATGTTATGTTCGGCTACGGCGGCGAATGCTAGTACAGTGTTGCCAAGTCGTCTGCTGTTTTCTTTTCCCACGTGCCTTGGCGAGAGGAAAGTGGACAAAATTCTACATTTCAAACAGCCGTATCTTGAAAATAAACACCGGTTGCTATGTTTAATAAAGTTGTATCTTAATCAGTACATGTTTTACTATAACATACTAGTTTTTGGTAAAAATCAATTGCTATTTGACACGGCAAAGCTTAAAAAACATCGTGTAAAAACGGCTCAGTATAGGAATCCTGTGTTTATAAAAGCAATTTTTGACTTCGATATTTCAAAATTTAGATCCGATAACCCTATTTTTAAAAATGGTTATGTATAAAGGCGGTCATAGAGAACGTATATATTCAATTTCATGACAATCAAATGATAATTGATTTTTCCGTGAACGTCCTTAAGTACTTTTATAGTTTGAGAATTCATCCAACATAAAACATTGCAAAATAATATTGCGCCTACTCGACACCTGCCCTCCGCAGAATTGGAGTATCACGCGAGATAAGCAGGATCGTTGGAGACAATCCTGCTTATCTCGCGTGAGAAGATTCAACCTACCTCCAGGTGGACAGACTTCGAGACCGAGGGAAGCTTGAGGAGTCTGGACACCACCGCAACGCGAGACACTACTCTCTCTCTCGATACAATATACGAATCCCACGAAATAATATATAGTTATAGAAAATATTCCCAGAATGACAAGCTCATTAATGCATCTACTTTTGAATTTTTTAATAATCATTTGTTATCCCTTGATAGTCTGAATAAACTTTAATTCTGAAAATTAATGACGTCCGATGCTATTTAAAATGTATTCACTACTGTTAGCAAGCTAAAAACTGCATCGATATAAAAGCATGCGAATAAAAGAAATTCATACTGTTTTCCTGGTATAGCTCATAAAAACCTGTTTTAATCGAATAATTCACACGTGCATCGTTTATCACCTTCTAATCTTTGTTTTTTTCTCAATCCGTTTTTTTTTTCATTCCAATTGCAATGCAGTAAACATTTAGTCCGGAATGAGTGCATTCCTTATGTTAACGAGATTTCGTATATCAGAGTTGCTTTTTTTACATTCCTCGTTTTTCCTCTACATCGAAAACAACAATTCGAGTACCGTTTCAGGTAAACTGTGCACGTCAGTAATGCCATTAAAGCCAAATGCTCCGGATAAAAAGAGCACAAACCACGAATTTTATGGCAATATTCATGCACTATGCGCATGGCGAACGAATTCGCCCAGCAGCATATTCTCATTGAGAAAGGGCATGAATAATGATGAAGTTGCCACAAAAATTGCGCTTCAAAGTTGCAGTTATATGCCGGAATAATTCAAATTTCGCGCGCTATAGCGAAGCTTTAATGTATACATACGAAGAAATTCGACTTTCTGCGCGCTCATGCCGAACTATTTCTCTTTCTCTCTCTCCACTCCACACGAACCGGTACACTCCCAACTAACGATTCCGTTAAGTGCAAGCACTCAAATCCTGTTCAGCCCTCAAACAAGATATACACACGGTGGCCGAGTTGTCATAGCAGTAAAAAAAAAAATTGAAGAAGAGCAGAGCGCGGCATAGAAGCGAACGAAGGAGAAGAAGAATAAGAAGAAGAGAGTCCAGCTCATCTCGAGGTCGATGTACCTGCGTGCCAAGGATTCGTTGACCTC
Source organism: Megastigmus dorsalis (assembly GCA_900490025.1). Classification (NCBI taxonomy): domain Eukaryota; kingdom Metazoa; phylum Arthropoda; class Insecta; order Hymenoptera; family Megastigmidae; genus Megastigmus; species Megastigmus dorsalis. The sequence continues at coordinate 46,532 of UELU01141859.1, forward strand.
GCCATCGTAATAATTCTAAGCCCGACGCCTCGACAGTTGCGAGCAGCACGCGTCTTTAAGCTCGCGCATATATTATATATATGTATATTATATACGGAACGAGTCGCGCGCAGCGCGTTCGCATCCTTTTGATATATTTCGCGATCGAGGGACGAGGCTTCATCGCTTAGTTTTTTATACTCCTTGTGCCCGAGGTGGGATTATAGATTCGTCCATGCTTCCCAATTCTATTTGTAGTCGAGGGATCCTTAAGCTACTGCTTTATGCCAATTGGGATTTATCGTATTATTTATTATGCGCAGGATGCTATAGGCACAAGGATCTATTATAGCTGCAGCGCAGTCGTAATCTGGATTACTTGTACCGAGCAGTTTCCCTTTGCTAAATAATCATAGCACTTGCATTTGTACTGGCAGTATAGTACACCGAGTGAACGCATTTGCATGCATGCAGATTTAAATAAAGTAAGAAAACAAGTATTCGTATTTGCTTTAATTTTCATTCGTCCTAAATAGTTTTATTCCTGTTTAAAGTGTCATTAATATAAAAGTATGTAATAATTATAGGATAGTCCGAATACTTTATTAATTTTAGAAAAAATATAAAAACATAAAACGCTTGTTAAAATGTAAAATTTTTTCAACCACTAACAACTCGCGAAAATGTCTACGTAAAATCATTCGAGCCAATCGCGAAAATCGTAAAAAAAAAGGAAAAAATTTTATAGGTATATATACCTAAATCACGAAGGAAGGACAGAGATAGAGAGAGGGCAGAGAGTCCAAATAATTAAAGCCAGTATATCCGCAGACAGTTCCTAAACGAGGATTGCGCAATGCGCCACACACGTACGGACGGCCCATTATTCTCGTTTCCCTCTGTATTTTTGGAGGATCGCCTCCACGTATATCTCTAGACAAGAGGCACTCAGGCTCTACAACGAAAAAAAGAAAAGAACACGAAGGATAAGAGAAAAAAAAGGTCGAGCGCGATCTTGAAAAAAAAAAAGAAGAAAAATAGAAAAGAGAGAGAGAAAGAAAAAACTAACAAGACACGTACGTACAGAGTCAGGTAGCGTGAAATCACGCGAGCATTACAAGAAGCTGCAAAGTGTGCGCAAAGAAAAGCGTTTGTTAAAGGGAAAAAAGAAAATCGCAAAAGTAGCGAGAGAGTGAAAGAGAGAGAGAGGTGGGAGTTCGAGCTTTATACTCGTTCTCCCTAAACAGGCTTGCGTTGTACGCAGCGATTTAAAGTAGCTGTACACGAAGCTTGTGTGCATGCCACACATGGACACGGACACAGAGCCGAGACCCGCGGAATATAACCCTCCAGCGAATTAGCGGGTGTACGTGTACATAAGCGTGCATGTAGATATAACGGTATATGCTCGCGCGAGTTCTCCCAGCTCTTTCTCTCAAGAGAGACTCTGAGAGAGAAAGAGAGAGAGAGAGAGAACACTTTACATTTATTTCCCCGCACTATTGTGTATATATACGTATATGGAAAATTTCACGACAACCGGGACACGACCGCGGTAGGAATGTTGAAACTGAAACTTTGTATGTGCGCTAGGTCGGGTACTGGTTATGAGTGTATGTATGCTAAACATTCTTTTGACTCTGCGCTTTGTACGTAGAAAACTAAATTTTTCTGCATCAACCGCTGGATTTAATTATCGTGTTGTAATGAACGTATGAATTTTCGACATTCTACGGCTCACGTTCGTTTGAGAGCCCATAGAAAGGTTTTTTTTTTCGTTACAATAAACAATTTCGAACTCAATTGTGAGCAGTGAACAAAAAAAAAATATAGCGAAGTTGCGACCTATAACTTCCTAAATAATTAGTCCCATTCACCAAAAATGTATATGAATTTCAAATGGCACTATACGAACAGCCGCATATTTTTTTCTTTCTTTTTTAACGAAACTATAAAGTCACGCGATCCGCAGGCTCGACGTGGAATATACCATGTACAGTCTAAGGAACTAGGTCAGGAAAAAGGAACGCAATTTTCTTCTAGTCAGAAATTAAAATTTTATGGACTAGAGATAGAATGCGGCTCTAGCGCGGGTTTCATGCATACGGAATGTCTGGGGGTACATAGAGTTTTTTGTTGCTCCAGACGAAAATGATAATTCGCCGATATATATTGGGATTTCCGCCGCAACCGCGTGTATATATATATATATATATATGTAGCGTAGATCGCGCACGGGTTCGAAGATGTCCATTAGATTGTATATACATAGTTGCGCAATATCGCGGAGGCCGCGGGTATATTAGAGCTGTAACGAGGCATGAATTTGTAAACAGATATGTATGATACACCGAAGCCGATGGCCTGTACGTTTTGGAAATGGGATGGCGCGGGCGGCTTTGTCATGCCAGTCATAGCCCCGATCGATGCGTGCAGTGCGCGTCAAAAATTTCTTATATCTCGCGATCGGTTCTCGCTTCGAATTTTCATTCCATCAAAACTCCCGAACGTATTAACGATCCTTCGATTAATATCGATTGTCGCATTAAATCTAGAAAATTCCTAAATACACTGTATCCATAAGGAAGATCGTGCAATTTATGTTTTTGCATCGAGATACGCATTAAGTATTGTATATCATGTACATTATGTAAAAGAAGTAGCCTCGAAAAGGTACATCGTGTACACGTCGAATCGTTTCTTTTTATCTTCCACACCTCGAGCACAATCCTTAGCTAACGCTACGATAATACTCGGCGCTGTATATTACACAATACATAATCGCCGCGCTCAACGCGCAAAATTCCTTCCGCGACTATTCCCATGTATACATATACATATATATAGAGAGAGAGATTATAACAATTTGTATAGAAAAACCTGGAAGATTAACGATTTGTCTCTTTGTCTTATGTGATTGCAGAGGTCGAGTGCGAGGTATCGAGCCAAGTGGAGTACTCGCTACAGGCGATATGGGGCGTGAGCATTCGCGAGCTGCATCTCGCGCTATGGAAGCCCTGGAGCGCACTGAGGGACGCCTCGCTCAACGGAACTCTCCTGCAGGGACACGCGCAGTACTTCACACCAGCCCAAGCGTATCCTTTATGTTATGCTTTTTTTTTTCACGCTCTCGTTGTTATATATATATTTTTTTTTTCCAGCTTTCAGACCTTATCTAGTCAAGCTCAGCTTTTTGCTTTCTCTCTCTCTCTCTCTTTATAAGAGACGTTGATTTATAATGGCTTTTAAGTTTAAGCGAGGTGCTACTCTCTGGACTGCCAGAGTTTTTTTTCTTTTTGGGGTAGGATGAGTCGAATCTTTTTGTTCTGTTTAAGGGGTGAGGGCAGTTGATGCGTGAGAGGATTATGGGAGCGCGATGGGATTACTTCGTGGCTATGCTTTTTCATTAGCGCTGGAAATTTGCGATTGTTTTCGAGAAATTTCGTTGATTAAGTTTGTGTGTATTTGGAAAATTTCGACCAAGCACTAAGGTCGTTTTTTAATTTTATATAGATGTTTTATCAAACTTGTACGATGGAGAATAGACATTCTTTGAGGGATAATGTAGCACTGATTATCGCAGCGACTGAAAGTTTCCGGCTTAAAATCTCGAAGTTTCAAAGTTAAAGTATACTCCTTTAATAACGTTATTTCTGACGCTAAAGCTTTCAGTTCATTTTAAACTTGATTTACATTGTCAAAGTTGGGATTGCAAAACGAATGCTTTAACAAACATTAAGTTGGCACGAGACTAGAGGCGCGTTGAAAGCTTCTATGAAAAACAACTTTGCGGTGGCAAAGTCAAGGCTTTTTGTACTATGTACATTTGATCGCGAACAAAAAGGAAAAAGGAAAGAATAATTTTTTCCACGCGATTGCAAAGAGAAAAGTAACCGTAAAAAGCAAAGCTTTACCGACGTAAATGTGTCTGGATTATTATCCGTGGAAAAAAAAATCGAACAAAAAAGAAAAACTACCGACTTGATGATTCATTAGATGCATTCGTAAAATGCAAAAAATTATTGCATTGTGCTCGGAAACGCAACATCCGATGGAATAGTAGAATGTAGTAAATTTAAGAATATTTTTGATCGCATTGCAAGTCTATATCTCTTCATTATTCAAATCCAATAATCGTCGACATCAAACTTTTCTTCAAAGTCATAAATATGCAATTTGATTTTTTTACACTTTAATAATTCACTTCCTCCGCGTGAATGTCTTACTTAAAGAACCACGATTGCTCAATAAACTTATTCAAAATTCATTCTTTCGCAAAAGTACAGTATAAAATCTTGCACTTCCGCTAATCATTTTTTGTCGGTAATTTTAACAAAGCAAGGAGGGAAAGGAAAATGCAGGATTAAACGGTATGCACTGGGTGATTTCTGTAACTGTAGAATTGCGGCTTATTTTTCCTTGACTGTGAAATATAGTAGACAGCCACATGGCGAAGAGACGCTAAGACTTTCGTTGCCGGCACCCGAACTCGAGTTGGGAACACCGCCAAGGCTCTGCTATCCGCTCGTCATCTTTCTGACGCGCAGAGATACCAGAGAACTGCATCCTGACGAGACGGTAAGTCGATGCTTTTACCATGCTTTCGTGCATTTTTTTGTCAAGGCAAATAAGTGCGCGAGAATTTGCTAGAATTTTTTCTACCGACTTTTGCGACTACGAAATTATTCATGAAGCTTTTATTTGCGTCAGTAATCTAAAGCATATTAAATATAAATTGAGGAGAGATCGGCGCCAGAATCTCGCGGATTAGTCTACGATTAATATAAAAGACGATAACTACGCGAAAAAGTCTCAGCGCGCCATGGGCATTGCCAATATGAATATAATTATGCATTTCCACGTGGACATATGTATAAGCACTGAATTCCTTCTTAATTCTTGGTATTCGCGATGCAGAATGGTAATGGCGACGAGAAGAGAATCGTCCGCGACGTCCTCCGTGTGTTGCCAGTTCCGCAAGAATTAGGAAAACGTGCAGTGACTTACATGATGTACTCGTAATCATATTGACAATGCCTATGACGCCTCATCATGTTTTTGCATGGTTATTGTGTTATACTCCGACCTCCCCTTACGAGAAGTTCGTTTCCTGACCTCAAAAAGAAGCTAATTATAGAAATTGATTTTAGCTTCTGATGTAGATTTACACATGTACCTATATGAATTTTGATTATTTCAATTAATTTGAAAGATGTCTATATAAAACTTTATACGAGAGTGTAAAACATTTTTTCTACATATTTTTTTATGGCATATATAACTTTAATGTTATGTCAGATGTATGTATATTTTTCGCATACATTTTAAATTAAATTGACCTTTGTTTATATTTAAATAAATATGTCGGTGCTAAGCTCGGAAATCGAATAAGTATTTAATTCAATTCGAATTTCTTTAAAATAAAAAAATAAAATGTTTCATGATAATATTAAAGGTTATAAATCTGTTTATCTTTTTTGCGCAGTATACAGTCCTGCAAAGAATAAAAATAAATTATATTTTGATGTAATGTTGATGAAAATGTTAGTTAAAACTCAGAATAACGCGTCCAAAATAAGTAGTAATATAATAAGATTCGTGAATTTTTTAATTTTATCTATTAAAATAATCTAGCGGCACTTTACCTTGTTCTGCTTATAAATTAAAATATTACAGTAATAAGTACCGTAAAATGAAAAAAACTGCACGAGCTCTGAAAATTATTATTGTTTAATTCAAAATTACGGAATGAAATACAATTCGCAAAATTGAATTGTCGAGTACAAAGAAAAGTCAATTCCACTAACGAGATCAAGCAGCTCAGATAACATTATATCATAGCGGAAGATTGTATAATGATTCAGCTACGGCATTTGACGCAAATCATAGAACTCGCGGCCTTGAAAAAGATCGTACGATCGAAATCAAAGGAGTCAGATGCTTATGAACCTATCGCGCCGCGCCGCGATGTCGCAATTTCAAAAATGTATATTATACCTGTATATAGGTACATAACGATATATGAAGTTTTGAAGCGAGGCGGCGAAGCATTGGGTAACTATATATATATACATATATAATTCTGATATTCCGTGTTGTGTCCGTTCGCAGGTTGCGCTGGTGAATGTCGTGCACATTAAGGATAGCGTCTGCACGCTGCCGACCTCGATTCTCGCCCAGTATCTGAAACAGGCTAACGGACAGCTGTCCTGTCTCAAGGTGAGCCTCATCCCGTTATCGGCCATATTCCAGAATTTTCCCTCTCTCTCACACACACGCGCGCGCACGTTATCTTATTTCCTTTCTTCACTTTTTCCATCTTAATCCATTTTCTTTTATTAAATTCTGCTCGAGCTGGAAAATTCGCAAGCATCGGATCACGGCCCGGTTCTTTTTCTTTTTTTTTTGTTTCCATCAGCCTCTAGGAGTGTTTCCTGGTATAATAGCTAAATATGAAAGGCGCAGTTAACGTTACTGGCCTATTATAATAAAGTGCATGATGTAAAAGAAAAAACATTACATCAGAGGCGGTTAATACAATCTTCGGCCCGAGGAGCGAAAATAAAAATATGTAGGTAAAACTACTCGAGCGGGAAAAATAAGTGATCGAACCGATCTTCGGATATACCAGACCTGAAACTACGCGAAATTTTCAACGAAGAATCATACAGAATTAGTATTTTTGTGTATAAATCGTTGCGAGTAAAAATTTGTCCAATCTCGCGAATCACTCCTCGTTTGTACGAGTCGATTATTCATTAATAAGCGTTCATTTTCGGAAGATTGTTGGAAACGGTATTGTTACGAATTCGCTTGTGGTTTCATTGATTTTCCAAGACCGCGCGCGGTAAGCTTATATTGTAAATATATAAAACTAGAAAATTCTCTTGCAAAATTATATTATATATCCGTACATAACGGTGAAGCAATCGGATTTTTCATACCGACCCATCGCATGTGTAACAAACGCTCTCCTGTTTCTCCACATATACACATAGAATGCAATGGCACACATTACCAAATACGCATCCCTGTTCTAATGCATATACACCGATGAAAAATTTCTTTGAATCAAAGATTAGCTTCTCATTGCGAGAGGATAATCAAATAATTTGTTAAATCAAGAAGAAATATGTATTGATTCGATAATGTATAATTAGTTATTACAGACAATTTAATAAGTTAAAATAAATATTGTTTGCCATAAGTGAATATTTTATTGAATCAATAACTTTTTCTTCTTGATGTAACCAATTATTTTATCATTCGCCCTCAATAAAGCTGTCTTTGATTCGAAAATTTTTTTTTTCTTACTGTACCTCGCCAATATCGTACAGGTAGAGAGGGACAGAAATGTCGCGTATACAATGCAAAGTGGACTTGTTAATTAAGCCGACGTTTTCGGACAAGCGCGCGGTAAGAACAAAAGAAGCATAGAAGACGCAGAAGAAGAAGTTAGCAGTACAGAAAGAAAAAAGAAAGAAATAAAAAAACTCGCTCGTTTCGTAAACGCGATGATTTCCAAGTTGAGAAAGGCCTGATACACAGGCCCAAGGAGTTGAGAGGCGAACTTTCGGCCTATTGCAGCACAGACCGACTGTAATTACCTAGCGAACGACGCCGAGCGTAACGTAACAATCACCCATAGTTCCTTTCTCCTTATCGCGCGCCGAGAGCCGTGCACTATACGTCTATATATATGTATATATGATGTATATACAGCGTGCGGGTAAACGTGCGGCCATGCACTCGCACGTTCCGCGTTCATCTTCCCCCAACACGCGACATCCGCCATTGATTTTTCTCGCCGTTTCTTTTCTTTCCGCTGTTCTTTCGCCTTTGCATCGCGCGACCAGCATCTTTCAGATTCGCATTATATACGTATAGTGTATTCAGTAGACGCGAAATTTTGGAAACTTCTTTACTGCCCGCGCACTAATTTTTTTTTTGCGAATATCCGATGCATCGTGGCCTGTAATTTTTTTTTCCCGAAAATTATCATTGCCGTTGCGATGGAGATGCAGATGGAAAGTCCGGTAGTAAAAGTCCGAATCGTACTGCTGTGTATAGCGCAAGTTATGGCTGTATAATACATATATATGTATACATACACAAGACAACTGACGCATGTAATAATAAATAAATGTTATATCATAATTTATGTAAAACTATGTTACCCAATTACTATGTGTAGATATATGTACGTATTATACAGCCGCAACTAATGCAAAAGAGCAGTAGAAAAGACATCGCGCGGGGTTTCGTAACAGAAAGTCTTTTACCCTTATATATATATTTATAGCTTTTCCGCTTTGTACTACGGTCTACCTTGAATTCGAATAACGACTACGGACAAAAGGATTCCCCGCATATGTATTTGAACATCTGTTTGTCGCAGCAACTCTACCTGGCCACGGGCAACTCGACGAACTACGACGAGATGGGCGTATCCTCGGGCCTGGGTCCAGCCCTGGCTCTAGCCGAGCCCTGTCCGAACAACGGGAGCGGTTCGCGGGACGCGCTGGTGGCCTCGGGCGCCGGCGACACCGAGGGCTCGCTCTGGAACAGCGCCGGCGAGCAGCTCTGCGTCGTCTGCCAGTACTTCCCCCTGTCGCGGGCGCTTCTGCCCTGCCGGCACACCTGCATATGCGCCTCCTGCTTCGGCAAGCTCGACCGCTGTCCAATGTGTCGCAGCCCCATCAAGAGCTACTTCTGCATCAGGGGCGAGGAGTACATGCCGCCCGAGAAGGAGCTCAATCCCTGCAAGCAGAGACCGAGGACGCAGCAACAGCAGCAGCAGCAGCAGCAGCAGCAGCAGCAGCAGCAGCAGCCGCAGCACGGGACCGGACCGTCGCACTGGCTGCACGACTGGAACGACAGGCTTACCGATTTCCTTGGGTTTACGCGATAGAGGGGTGAGGAGAGAGAGGATGCACGAGCCCGAACCCGCGAGGCTGCACCTGCGGTGTGATCGGACCTGATGATGATGATGATGACGATGATGATGACGAGCTTGTCGATGCATCGAGGCTCTCTCTCCGTCTCTGTCTGTGCGCGCCGAGATGTCGATCGACTTTAACTTCATCGGATTGATTGATTGCGCGCGCGCGCGACGAGTCACGTAACATATTCATTCGTATTAAAATTGTATTGGTAATTTCGTCGGATGCTCGCGCGAGGCCAAAAGTCGTGTTTTTATAATAATTTATTTGATAAGGTTTGAGGGAAGAGATCTGACTTCGTATTTGGATCGAGCGCAAAGCCTGGTTTTATTTCTGTTTTTTGATACACCGTTGACCTGATCGATGCGAGAACTCGAGATGTTTTTTTTTTTTGTACAACGGCCTCAATCAGACGGAAGTATTAAGGGAGTTTATTTATTTTTCGAATGGCATTTTTGAGAGATCGATAGCGTCATCAACAAAATATTCTATACGAGTAGATTTTGTTCCTCCACGCCAATAGAAACCTCGCCCCGTTTCCGTTTATTCGAATCATTTCGGGTCTCGACGTCTATGTGGGGGACGGTTTGGTTGTAAGCGCGCGGGACTCGAGAGCTGCTATCATCTATCGCTTCTCTTCAAACCAATTTGACTAGAAAAGCTCTAAAGATTGTAATATCGACCTTTGACTATGGAACTACGAAAATTGTCTTTCTTTTTGTTTTTTTTTTGTTTTATAAGCAAGAATTTCGACTTTGCGAAACCGCATTTTGCTTATTGCGAGCTTGAACGATAGGAGCTTGCGATCTTAATGCTGACTTATATCTATACCACTGACTTTGATTACTACTATATATATATTTTTTCTTTTTTTTTTTTGACTTTGGCTTATGTCGTTTTCTATATCGTCACAGACTGGGACTTGCCAATGCCATTCTTCGTTCGTAAGGACTCGTCAAAATGGTTATTGACAAGACTATCGTTTTTAATTCTTTTTTTGTTTTTTTTTTTCAAGCAATGTATAAATGATAACCGTCCGTAAAGTATTTCAACGAAAGAGCGAAATCGTTAGGTTGTTTTATTTTCCACGAAAAATGTTGATCATTCTCGTTATAAGATTCGTTGCTGTAAATTATTATTGTATTTTGATTGTCCACGTAAAATGGAACAACAACCGACAGATGAAAAATGTACTTGTAGTTTTGCTATTCTTTTTAAAATTGAAGATTTTTGCGAATGTATTTATTGATAATGATTAGGTATTCGATATTTAGCAGGTTCCGATAATAAAATTGAAGGAAATGAAAAGACACTGTTTACGTGTTACAAGTCCATCTTTTGTCTTGCAGGTGCGAACAAAGAAAAGCAAAAGACACACATACACACGCACATACACGCACATGAACCCATATAATTCTGCAATGCTGCGAGCGATTAGCGATGCGTACACGTGTTGAGCCATGAGCGAACTTATTTGATTCCAGGTGCCAAATTGAATTCTCAGGATCGGTACGTAGCTCCATTTGACGAGCGGAGAACACGGTAGCACTGTAAATATTTCACTCAATAGATTTTCTTTTTTCTAATGACTAGATTTTCAATGAAAGTATGTTATATAATATTTACACGCTATAGCACAATGCTCGCAGCTTACTCTAAAGTTTTAAATGCAGACAAACGTAGTTTTCTTTCGTATCTAATGAATCTTAATTTTATATAGTCGCACATGGAGAAAAGAAATGTTACTCATTTGACATATTAAAATAAATATCGCGTATTTCAGATCGTCATTTTAAAGAGATTATACTGCATTTAAGAATTAAGGAGCACAAATCGTTTAATAACTGGTTTCTGAGAGGCCATTTTTTAATGTTTATATCTCAAATCACATTATACAGTTTAAAAGAGTAATAGAAAAAAAGCGATCAAATACAATCACTTAAATACACCTACTTTTATGCTGAATACAGATAAAAAGAAAACAAATATCGAATATAAACCTCGTTGCATGTACTCTCTCATCAAGTATTTTTATTCTTCCAAGCTAAGGTCTTGAGAATTTTATGCTTATGATGGTACTCTGACTTTTGAAGTTTCTTCTTCTTCGATCTCGTTGATTATGAGAACGTAGGAATGTAAGTCTATCAAGAAAAAAAACATGAAATAACGTAGAATCTAACTTAAGATAAAGAAGGAAACTGTAAAGATAAGTTGTAAATACACAGTCTGTGATAATCCTGATAATATATCTGTATAGTTGTGGATTGTGCTCGGATGGAAGGTGCTTCGATCGAAATATATTTGACGATCGAGCCGTAATTTAATTATAAAACTTGTGCGCTGATAGATCGAATGAAATAGATTGTCGAAACTATTAAATACCCTAATTCGTAATCTCCAGTAATGTTTGCAAACGTTTTATTACTTGAGTAGCGAAAAATGTTTCATTAAGCCATAGTAAATTTGGCGAAATTGTATATAATTATACATTCGATGTAGCAGCTAAGGCCTATGAAGTCAATGTATTTTAGTAGAACGAATTTAATTATTGAGTTATTAATTTATGCAATAAGCATAATATTCCAGTGATGCGAAAAAACACAGTACCCGTATGCAAGGACTTGTACATAATTTATTTAATAAAGAGTGTCGTTCCTATATATTCTTCTTATTTATTACCCTTTCCAAAATGTACAGTTTAAAAAATAATTATTTCATTTACATTAGAATTCACGCATTTTGTTAATAAATTATTGATCGTTATTTTACTTAATTAAACATAGTACGTCACTTTACAAAATATCAAGGGGTGCGGCAGCGCCCCCGATGGCAAGTATGAGAACCGCAGGTCGCAGACGAGTCTTCTATTATATACTTTGAATTTGCTCTGTATTAACATGAGATTTCAGTCTTTTGAATTTAAAATTATATATGATTTTTAATATACCTTGAGCAGACAGTTATTGAAATCAGAATACAGTTGATCTCATATTTACCGTACATTTTGTTTTTAACATTTATACTGTTTTCTATAAAATATGGACATTGCTTACAACTTTAATAAATCTATTAGATAATAAAAATTCTATATATCAGACAATTCATCCTTCACATTCAGCCATATTTTATTACAGATATCGGTTACATTACTCAGTCTTTGGAATTGTGCATTTTAACAATGCAGTTAGAATGTATGAAAATAGACATATCTAACTTTAACACTTAAATTTGTACGCAATTAGGTATGGAATTCAAAATAGATCTGAGTTCAGTTTCAAGTTTTGTTCTTTTTTTTTGTAAATTCTCGTCTATACTATTAAATTGTCTTTTTGTTTCAGTTAAACAAGTATGTGCTTCGGTAATACTTTTTTGAACCCTCAATAACTTAGAAGGGCAATTCTGTTCTAAACTTGAAATTATCATGTAATCATCATGATTTTTCGAGGACTTTAATTTTTTTTTTATTAAATATCTTAAAAGATAAATGAACCTGGCTAATTCTGATAGAGCTTCGTCATTGAATATTGATTGTTCTGTCTTCTCATATTCGTCTAAAACCGAACTCTAAAAATAGAAAATATATTCAATATGTATTAAGAAAATATTTAACTACAAATTATAAAATAGTTGTTAGTTAAACCATACCATCCATATATGAAACACATGACAATTTTTTGTCCATTTCATATGCGTATCTAGCATAGATGCTGTTCTTTCCATTTCCTTTAGTTTTGCTGCCTGTACTTCGTTGTTATCTTTGCTTGTTGCTATCCTTTTTATCAAGGCCATTTCAGAAACACTTAAATGTGGCAGTCCACTTGTAGTTATACTAGCAGCATGAACTTTAGTCATTAGTTTTATTTTTTGCATGAAAAGTTCAGAAATGGCTTTTAAATTATTACTTAATTTATTAGCTTTTTGTAGCAAATTATGTATTTGGTTATTTACTGTTGATAATATTGCATCGTCATCTTGTTGATTCTGTAAAAGGTAATAATGTATCATGACCTCTTTTAGAAGGCCAGTATTGCAAATTTTACTACAAAAAATAAATAAACTTACTTGTTCACAATTAACTTTAGAAAATTCTCTTCCTAATGAACTGTTAATCAATTTCAATCTAACAATATTTTTTAATATATCATATTTTGTAATCAACCACGTAAGAGCAATCAACAATGCTCTAGTACTGCAGTTGTTTGATATTGACGATGAACTATAAATTTCCAGAAACGGATATTGTAAATAAGCTAAACGTAGTTTTGTTCTCAGACATTTATCTGAAATTTTTTTTAATATATACCTGTTAATGATAATTCAAAATCGAAGTTTACTGTCTATAAAATAAAAATCATAACATACCAAAATCATCAAAAGATAATCTATCATTAATTTCTTTTAGAACAAAATGCGAATATTTATCTAGCACAGTCCAGAATTCATTTATCTAGTCAACAAATTATGAGTAAATTATTAAATTAAAAATACGCTCCAAAACATAAACATAATCATAACCTTAAAATATTTAATGAATTTTTCGTTTACTACTTACAACTTCTTCACTATTTTTATCGTACTTTGCCAATCTGAATTGTTCTGGTGTTAAATTGCTGCCAATCGTGTCTTTTAAATATTTACAAAGAATTGTGATCGTTTCTTTTATGTCCAGCATGATTTCGCTATTATGCGTAAAACCTACAATTTCGAACGCGGGTCAATATATTTATTATGTTATGCATCAGGCTATGCAGCTAATAGGGAACAGGTGTTTAGCGGACACACCGCCGCCTAGTGTGTCGTAGAAGAACGATGATCAAGCGCCAAATTCAAATTAATAAATATATATAATAGGATGAAAAGTATAGTTGAATTTTTATTGATTTTTTCATACAAATTTTATAAAAAAAATAAATCACAGCTTTTTTTCCTTTTAATTTCACATTCATTTTATATGATTCATCATTACAATCATGTATTGTTAATATGCTTATCTTATTACTAGTACTTAATTTAAAAGCATACTTTTGCTATAAATCTAAATTCGTAATCTAAATTATTCATCACTGAAATGTATTAAATCTGCTTTACACCCAACTGTTGTCAAACAGAATATTTAGTAGACTCGTCTGTAATAAGATCTGTCACGAAAAGGCTTCATCACTCCAACAGTGATGATAATCTCACGTTTGCGTGACTGTGAGTAAAAACAAAGAAAGCATAATTTAACGACAGAATATTCTATTATTTATTAAATTCGGCTTTTATTTCATTTTTATTCATATCGGTATATATAAATTTTTGTTACAGAAAACACTGAGCAGCGTAATATTATTTCTTACAAAAATAAAAAAACAAGCTTATGAAAGGGAAGGCAAGTTGGTCACCGGTACAGTAGCACAAAATCTTGCAAACCTTGAGATCAAATATTATTTTGATATTCTTGTCGTTTAAAAGGTTTCAATTAAATCTCAACCTGCCTGCCCTTACATAACAATTGCAATAATAGCATCATCATATTTACACGTATATTTACGTTACAAGCTTGTCACAACGTCATTTTTATAAGTATTTACTTTACAAACGTTTAACAACATGTATAGGTTTTATAAAATGCTTGGTGCCCCGATAAATATCCATCTGGAGATATTCAATAGGGAGGTAATCCTATCTTTACCCCTGCAATAATTTTACTGACAACATATAACGAGCTATTTTAAAAATAGATTTTGAACACAAGAATTTTAAATTTAGTTCCTCCTGGTACGGTATTTACTATCGAACCGAGAATAGTAATTTTTACATAGAAATTTTCCTTCTAAGCTTGAATCTTGTTATTTGGTTAGTAAAACTCCTTGAAACGATACATAAAGACACAATTTCTCTCTCCATTTGAAATTTAATTAATATAATAATTCTTTGTCAACCCTTTCTTTAAGGATATTTTTTACAAAAAAAAAAACGTCAATTTCAAAAATTGAAGTAAGCACTTCATTAAAAAAGTAAGAACAAAAATTGGGACTGAATTTTTCAAAGTTAAATGAAATAAATTCAACTGCATTGTAAGTTGAGAACATTCAAAGCATCTCGGCTAGTATATCGCACTTGTGCAGCCTTTCATCCTTAATCAAAAAGAGAGCATTTGGTCAGCGGCACGAGCAATAACTCGCACATCGAACGTTTTATCCAGCAGCAGCGCCTTATAAAAAATAGTCTTCGATATCGACTATATAAAAAAACAAAGGAATCGCGCAAGAGCAAATCGGTCTTGATCACTGTCCCGCCGAGTTGGCGCCGAAAAATGCCTCGGAACTCTCGACAACGCCGAAAGACGAGATGAATACGTTGAGAATGGTGACCAAGAAAATCGCTATGACCGTCCAGTTGTTCGCCCTGTTTGCCTTGCACATCTGATCGTCGACCTTGACGTTGTACCGACTGTTCCAGATGAGGCCTATACCAACGACGACCTGCAAGAAGAGACTCAGTCCGATCATCGCCAAGGACGGATAGTAGTAGGGATGACGTCCGCTGCTCTGGAGGACGTAGCGGAACTGATTGGCGTTGGCGGATATGAGAGCCAAGTCCATCATACCCTGGGCTATGGTCTTCTTCTGCTGGTAGACGTTCATGTCCGGGGTCGGGGTGACGGTGCCGCTGAAGCCCGGGAACGAACCCGGACCCTCGACCGGCCAATGCCGTGGCGATTGTGGACCCTGATCGGTCAAAGCCATCATTAGAAACGTATACACTTAAAAGTATCGTGAGCATGATAATTTGGGGTTTTCAATAAGTTTTATGTGGCTATGTGTGACGAGTTTGTGGTGTTCGTTTTTTTTATGTTGCAGTGTATGGTCAAGCAATGCGCGACTGTACTATTGATTTAGTTCGCATCTGCGTTGAATATAGAGAGATAGAAATATGGTTCGAAGAAATAAAGACTTTTCTTAGAACCTATATAATATACTTTTATTGGCTTCTAAGTATCTAGTGGCTCTGCGTGTTTTACTATGGTGAATGCACAGTTTTATTTATATATCCAATAACGAGAACTAATTCAAAATGGTATTCAACATATTTTGGCAAGCCTCGCCAACACTTTCGCGCATTCCACCTTCAATAACGTTTGTAATTAAAAATGTCGCGTCGAGCAAATAAGCGAATTCGTAAAATGCGAGAACTGCGAAATTTTGCAAAAAGAAAAAAAAAAGAATAAACGATGCTAATTAAAGATAACATTGTGTTGAAACATGGCAAAGTATACAGGAACAAAAGCTCTAATTTCCAAGCATCAATTATACCGAATCAATGCTCAGCAACAAAACAAACAAAGAAGAACAGCTGTAGGCCAACAAAAAAAAAAATATATATTCAAACCTGTTTCTTAATAAAACAGCACATGACTCTGCTCTCAGCCTCCTCGCTGATCATATTTTCCCCGTCAACGCACAAAACTCACTCAATGCGAATATAAAAAGTACTTATATACATATACTTAATAAAAAAAAAAGCGAAAAAACATTCACCATCGAGGGTTTTTCATCGTCGGGGAGTAATCCATCGTCGATGCCGGGATAATGATCGTGACTGGTGGGCCTGAGTCCGTGTATCTCGGGAAATAGATCGTCTATCTCCGGGCCGTGTTCGGGTCGGGGATTGTTGACGTTGTCGGTCTCCAGGAGACGCGACTCGCGCAATTCCGCGTCCAAGGTCGACGGCGTCGCAGCCGTTCCGAATTCCTCGCCGATCGATTCCTCGGCGGACGTTGGCTCGTCCGGTGTCGTGCTCGTGTCGGCTTTCCACGCGTTGCCGACGTCATTGTCGCGGTGATGAGCCGCCGAGGCCGGTGAACCGAGGCCGCCGTTCACCGCGCGGGGCAACTCGTCCATGTACAGGATTACGTCATCCTCCTCTCCTGCTTTCGGCTTCGCCATGACTTTTTAGTTTTGTTTCTTCCTTCCCGCCGCTGCTGCTGCTGCTGCTGCTGTGCACCTTTCCTTCCTTTGGATCTCTTTTCAATGGATGCGACCGCTTTGCATCGCTTTGCTTCTTTTAGCTTGTGCAGCCTCGGGGTTTCTTTTCAGCAACACATACCCGAGAGTCGCGGTTTGGCCTCGTTGAATTCGTAAAATCTGTACTCCTTTTAGCGCCTCGCACTTTTCGACAGAGGAATATATATGTATATATCTTTAGCAAAATTCCAGCTTGGCATCTACGATCGCGACCATTCCGTCACTTTAAGTACAAATTCCCGCAGCTATACTACTAAACGTGTTTACCTATGATTCAGTCTCTATAATAGCGTCGAGCTTTGTCTATCGTGTCTAGAAGCACCGCACACCGCACTTATCCAACATCTCTTGGCACCATAGTTCTTGGCAGCATTATTTTTCGCGTCAACTCGCAAATATCGAGCGCGATATCTCGTCGATGAGCTGCACGAGCCCACGAGACGATACAGCGACTGATGCGCGTAAATCATCGGTCTGCAGCCACACAAGTGCGGCCGGACGACTCGTCGGCATCGTTAATGCCTGCGCTATTCATCGTGGACTCGATGTACATTCGTTTCACGATCAAAACAAAGAGCCGCGGGTCCGTGTGGCGCGTTGTTAAAACGCTCCCATCGCGCGAACCGCACCTTGACACAAGTGCATATAGTGAATTTTCTCAGAATCCCCTGTCCCTCGTTCCTGTTTCTCTCTTGTTATCTCTTTTCTTTTATATTGCACCGAGTGGTAAAAGAGTAAAAGAGCGCGCGTTGATTAGCATTGAATGGACTATAAGCTGCGCTTGCACTATTAGATTGAGGCGCGCGCGAGAGAAAGAAAAAGTGCGTCCGCGCTGTTTCGCGTGGCCCGAGATACTACTTAACTCGCGGCTCGCCAGACCCTCGTCTGGACATGCTTTGCGACTCTACCTCACTCTTTCTCTCTCTCTCTCTCTCACTCTCTCGGACTCTAATATGCGTACAATACCAGTCTGTCTCGCTTTTGTGGTTTCTTTACGCGCGCGCGTGTGTGTGCATGTGTAGTTTGCGAGAGAGTATGCTTTCGTTCAGTCGTCGGCGATCTGGGACGGCGGAAGTTCCCTTGATCTACACTTGGCCGGAATTCACCTTGGACCTTTGCGATAGCATTCGATCATGATGTATGTGTACGTGTGTGCATTTTGCATTCTCTCTCTCTCTCTCTCTCTCTCTCTCTCGGCGATTGATTCGTGCAAGCTGATTTCAATTCACTTATCGCGGTTTCACACTAGAAAGATTTTTTTTACCCCTATATATATATATATGCACTGTTTGTTTCGATTAAGATACTCTTTGATAAGCGGTGTGTTATTTTGCGGTTTGTATAGTGGTTTTGAGAGTTTACGTTGTTGCTTTGAGTTTTCCATTGGCCATTTGACGACTCGATTGTTTTTTCCTTTGCTTTCTGTCAAATAATAGTCCGTTACTTTTATCTTTCTGCGTTTCATTCAGTCCTGTAGATATAAAATAATATTTCTATATCATTTCGTGCCTGACATATTTTATAAATCTTAAGCATAAATAATATATAACTAAACAGATCGTTATTTTGGTGTTCTTTATAAAAATTTGAAACGAATAGATTTCGCTTGTAAATACACCTACAAATTCATACGAACTTATTGTGTCTTTAATGAATTTGATTCACTTCCGAGCGCTTATTTTATTAATCATGTTTTCCCTCGTAAAATAACGTTTAACATTCCAGTTAACAAAAAAATCCTTGCAAGTATATATATTAACTTCGCCATTACTCACAAAACATTTTTTTTTTGTTTAGGAACACGCTCAAACTCAATCCGTACATACATTTCTCTCATCGCAAGCACGTTTTTCTACTGTATAAATCTATCGAGTTACAGTAACGCATATTCATGTTTAATCCCATCACCGAAATTTTACTCGTCCATGAAGCGTAAATAGGGTAATTAAAGGCGACCGCATCCCATGCGAGGAGCGACTTCTGTTCGAGGCTATTTGTAGTAGTGGATAAGATGGTATATATGAGAAAAATCTAACGCAGACGGTCAGAATCTCTCGGAGTAATAAAGTTTCTTTGGTCTCAAGGTTACAGTTGGACGATAAAAACAGAAGGGGAATGAATCTGTAGAGATGAGCGTAACGCGCGGCCCGTGCGATTACGCGTCGATGGAATGTTTGAATAGGGAATGCGGTGTGGTTCGGTTTGAAAGAGAGGATAGAATTAATGTTACGTTGCGTATGGAGATTTTCAATTCATACAGCTTGTTAGAATTGCAGATTTGCGTGTAAAACATTGGATAAATATACTTTTAGGATTTGTTGCGTCAAGTTTCACCGTGTATTGAACAATGTAAAACTTGTTGGACTTGTATTGAACGAGCTTGGAAGCTTGTTGTTAGCAGTGCTTTAAAAATTATTATGCTTATTGGAAATAGTAAAGAACTAAGTATTTAATCAGAAAATTAAAATTGAACTAATTGATGGATTATTAGTTTTTTAGTGTTATGCATAAGCGGACTTACACTTTCGTGATTGGTAAATATTGCATCTTTTCTAATAATAGAATAAGGGAAGGATCGTTTTTCACCTGTAATGTACTGATCATACACGAAAGTTTCGCGTCTTATTAAGAGAATAACTTATTTAACTCGGAATCACTCTGAGAGAAAGATGTGATAAGAAATACGTCGTCAAATCCTTATTCATCTCAATAGAATTGCTTTTGTTTTGAATCCTTACAAGATTTGTGTTTGAATTTAAACAGAGTAATGTTTTCTTTCGGCACAAGTCTATTGCGGAATGCGGAAAATTCACTTGGAAAAAGAATCGTTGAAAACGGTGCCCTTGATGATATTCGTTGGATACAACGTGTCTGTTACTACTGAAATAGCTACACAAAGCAAATGTAGGGTAATTTTTGTTAACTGCCTGCGCATCGATCGATTACCGGTGATTAGCCTAAACGAAATATCTCTATTATACTTCTAACTCATTTTAAGCTTATTAGGAAAAGCATTAATGTTCTTTTTGACTTTGTTCCTCAAAGTTTCTTGACGATCTTGGAGTTTAATGGATGGCTCGGAAAAGGAATGTTTAAAAAAGCATTTCTCATTTTATTGCCTTATAATTAGTTGTTGTAAAAAGAGACATTAAACCTTAAGTCGGCGTTCTTTGTTATTTACCGTTTTTTTTTCCTCTGCTAGTTCGTCAGAATAGAGCTACTGAGAAACTACCAGTTTTGAAGTGTAACTGCGAATATATCGTAACCTGTCAGCTCGTGAATATTTTACAACATATTTATTTTAAACATTAAATGAGATTTTCTTTTAGCATCATCGAAAACTACGTATAGACACGGATTTTAATAATTTATCTGAATTCTCTGTGTCTAATAAATTTTAGAACTCTTTTAAGCGCATAAACGAACTAGACAACGGCTACAACACAACAAAGAAATTTATCTCATTGTTAAAGTTTCTACTGCGCAAAATCTCAAATATACCTAACGCACAAAAGCATACTAGCATATATATATATATATGCATCTCGTCTAGGCTAAACTTACCCTTCGAGCTAAATATATAATAAAGCAAGCTGAAAGACGACGGAGCATAATTTAACACAGCCATGCATGATATATATACGCGCACCGCGCATCGTCTATTCATATATATAATACACAATACACAATAGCGGGCATCACAATCCGAAATAGAATCAACACGCATTCTCGTCTCACGAGCGTATAAAATCTGTGTCAATAGCATCATTCCGAACCGTCTCCCATATATCCTAATCGCTCGCAAATTGACATATATATATACACTATCGCGTATATGTACATAATCAGGCACTCGGTCTTATCGTCAATGTAGTCAAGAGACATCGCGACGCCACTGCTGCTGCCTATGCGCTCGTCCCATATTTACCCGCGCAGCTCATTAATCGCGTTTCGGCATGCAATGGCCTACAAAACTCTCTCTCTCTCACTCTCCATATACCGAAACTTATTCGACTCGGTGCTTTTTCGGTATAACAACCCTGCACGTGTGTGTGTGTGTGTGTGCGCGCGCGCGCGTAAGTGTGTAGACGTGTACAACTTTTTTCCCTTTATCCTTCTCCCTTGTTACGTAACAGCCCAACTGGGTATTGAACTATCCGCGGCCCGTCGTCAAGTAAACAACTCCGAAGCCGACGCGGCGAGCTTGCGAGATGGTGAGCTTTCGAGCTTGTTTCCACCATTCGAATGCGAAGTCTGGCGCGCGCGCGCGCGTTCGCGTACGCTCGACTCCGCCGTTTCCTTAACGCTCTGTTTTTATTTCTCCCTCTCCCTCTCTCTCTCTCTCTCTCTGTACGTTGTTTTCGAACTGTGGTCGATGAATGGAAGTGAGAGAGCGCGGATGAGTCGCGACGCGTGTATACCGGGTAGTTCGAGATGCGGAGGTCGAGATGGACTTTGAGTGTGGCTCTGATGGATTGATGCTGCTTACCAAGATGGTCCTGCCAGGGAAAAGTAGACTGAAACTTGGTTCGGACTATTTCGAGTATACCGCGAGATGCTGCACTCGGTTGTGATAAGAAGTTCATTTGTGAAAACTCAAGATCTTGGTGTGATGTAGGGAAAATAACGGTTGGCATCGTAAGTGCCGTATACGTAACTATATAGATTCGAACGCTTAACGAGCAAATTTAACCAATATTACAGTTGCGATTTGCGTAATAGAAAAAAAAGAAAGGTAGAATCCTAGAACCAATAATTCATACAAAATATCATTGCTATAAAGTTAATCAAGTTGAATAAAGCCTACGCCAATCTTCGAATCTTTCCCCCAAACGCTCGGGGCCAAAGCATAACAAAAGCCCAAAGCCACGACTCCTATTCCTTCCTTCCGCGCTTCCCTCGTAAGTCAGGAAAAAAAAAAACCACACACACACAGACCGCGGTAAAAGTTGCTTATCACAATCGGCGCTTGTTGCGAGCGAACAAAGGAAAGCACATAATATAGGCGAAATATAGGCTGAGCGTTATACGCAATATACGTTAAAAGTATAATACAGGATTTATCGCGATGCAGAGGAAGTGTTGCGCCCATTGCCCGGGGAGTGTGACGCGTACGGGTGAGCCGATACGCGAGCACGTGTGCGACGTCCCGACATACGTAGCCGGGAATATCAGGCTGTCCTCCACTGGCAACAGCAACGGCAGCAGCAAGGACGGCAGAGGTAGAACGAGATCGGCCAAGGCTGGACAGGCCAGGACATCGCCGATGAGTCTCGAGGCGACGGGATCGTGTTTCGATAGATTCGCCACCGCCAAGAAGTTTCACGCGGAGAATTTGCAACACCAACCCCTGCCCGATAGGGTAGACGACGCTATATTCACCGCTGCTAAGAAGGCCGAGGATCCTTGCATGTGCGAGGTCGTTAAGAGGTGTGCTTCGCATGCATGGGAATATGCGTTTTGTCTTGCTAGCGCCGGTTTTCTTTTATCATAGGGGATGGCTGTTGATGTGTATGATGATGCGTATAGGGGTGCTCTGTGTGGGGGATCGGATATTGAGATTGACTTTGATGCTTTTCTTTTTTGCTCTTATGTTTTCAAGAATTAGGAGATTGAATTTTTGTTTTGTCGCAAGGTGCTCCTAGTCGAGAAGGCAGGAAAAATTCGTTTTGCAAGTATGGAAGTTTTATAGTTTGGAAAAGATTTTATCTTCAAGTTTAAATTATTACGTTTACCAATTGCATATATGTATGCGAAATTTTATAGGAAATTTTTTTATATTAAAGCCTTACTCTCAGTCTGAGGTGTTTGTTACATAGAGCCTTTTCCAAATTGAAAATCCAGCTATAGAATCTTTCCCTGCCGAATCGCCAATATATATAGTTCGATACTTATCCATGACCTTCGAAAAGTAACGTCGCATGATTCTCGTTGACGTGCCGGCAGGTGTCAAAAGATCGTCCCCCGTCGGCAGGCGAATCGTAAAAAAGAACTGAGCCGGGTGCATCGTTACGCTCCCGCCCTGGGTTGCAAGAAGCCCATGACCTACATGGACCTGGCGATCTGCTGGGAGACACCCGTCGACCCGTCCTACGAGCCACAGAGACCGGTACACATAGACGGCTCGGACGGTGGACCGGCGCCCGCGATCTTCGCTCTCGTACAGCACTCGGCCTCCCAGACTGACGTGCGCGACGGCTGCATACCCGGACAGCAGGAGGACGACGTGGCCCAGGAACACGAGGAGGAGCTCGAGGAGCCTTGCTCTAGGCATCGAGAGCCGAGCGACAAGTGCGACAAGTGCGCCCAGGTGCGTCTTCCCGATGTCTTCCGTCGTTTCTTTTATTTCGATCAAACTTTTAGTTTTCTAAAGCCCCTAATTATTCACAGCGATAAAGATGAGATCATGTAGGTATTATACCTACTACAGTTGCTTTTTATTTATAAAATTGTATCTAAGGTAAAAGACTTAAAAACAAGTACTATAGTGATTAGACACCCCCGGGGCCTGGATTTCCTTGATTGTGATTGGTTGAATGCGTCCAGACACCAGTGCTGTCCATTCACTGGGTCATTTTACCTTATGCATAATTGTCTGTATAGTAAATTCATGCGATTAACCCGCCCTATACGCTTCCACCCGCCAATCTTTTCGTCCCGCAGAACGGCAGAGTCTCGGACCAGGAAGACCGGGAGGATCTCTGCAAGAACCTGGACTCGATCCACATAACGAAGAAGCCCCCGGCCACGGGAACGGCGGCTCGATGCAAACGCGCCCACTTCATGCGCCACTGCGTCGCCTGCGACAGCAAGGACTGCGCGGGACAACATCAGGCGGGTCATCGGAAGACGATGAATTGCGCCGGTCGGGTAGTCCGGTCCGCCTCCTGTCTCCAGAAGAACGGCTGCACCGTCGTCCAGCGCAAGAACAACGGATTACCGGGCAAACCCCACGTACCCCGACCCCGTACCCCCTACGCCAGACGCTCGTTCTGCATCGACACATTGGCACCGCCGTTCAGCATAGTCACAGGCTGCAGGGATGCCGATTATCCCGAGCATTGGCGACTCACCTCGATCTACCAGCAGAGCTACAGGAATCCCAGGAAGATGAGGGAGGGACGTACTCTGCTCAACTATGACCGCTCCTACGTTTAAGAGGAGTTTAGGAGGACCTCTCTCTCTCTCTCTTGTGCGCCGGTTTCTTATTTGTTGATCTTGATGTTGATGTTGATGTTGATGTTGAGAGCGGCTGAAGTTAATTCTTGTTTTCGCGTTAGGCTGTCTTTGGTTTCGAAGATGTATATAGGTATGTTGCAAAATTTGTATTTGAAAATATACCCGAGGATGTTAGTTGGGAGATACTCTGAAAATAATGTGATTTCGAACTCGAATCCTATTATATATACTTATACGTTCATTGGCCTAAGGCTGTTCGAGAAGCTGCGCGTTTTTCTGAATCATCCGCGCATTTTCATGGGCTCCGTTTATGGAAACTCTGCGGCAGAGCGGGGATTTTTCGTCGTTACCAAGAGATACAATTGCGCTGACTCACTCTTAAATTTAAACTCATCGTTATACAAGTCGATATTTTACATATATAGTTTAGAAATATTATTTTTATATATATATGTACGTTACTTTTACGGTTCACTTTATTATAGTTAAACACCGCTTTTCTGAAGGATCGAAAAAAAAAATGCAAACTAATATTTATTTCAGGTACATTTGCCATCACACTTATATATCATTATGTTAACTATAGATTATTCTACATAGTATCGTAATACATGTTGATATCGTTTACGTTGACCGAATAAACCAACTATACATAGCTGATAAATACAAACAAAGTGTGCGTATATAAGTATTAACTCTCTTTAATCTCTCCTCCTTCCTCGTATGTTACTGATGTTGATGTAACGGGGCTGGGAGTCCTCGTGGGTGTAGATCTCCTCCATGAGCAGAGTCTTCTCTAGACGCTCGAGCGCTACCTTCTGGAGATGACTGAGGAGATTCGGATAGGGTGCTATGACCCGCTGAAAGGCCTCGCGTGGGACTATCAGGATTTCCGTCGTCTCGATCGCCACAACGTTGGCGGCGCGCAGCTCGTTCTCCATTACCAGGGCTATCTCGCCGAAGTACGCGCCGTCCTCCAAGTGGCAGATCTTCCAAAGTTTATATATTTAAGGGGTTCGTTAATCTTTGAAGTGGAACTGTTCAACGTAAGCGTTGTGAATTAATAATAATTCGAATAAAAAAAAATAAAAAAATAAAAAGAAAGCATGGAAAATATTACTTTCATTCATTACTTATATATTATATGCATATACTGAATACTTGTTTACTCCAAATGTGCAAATTCTCACTTCCTTTCCGAAATTCGTGTAAACCGCAACGGTACCAGAGCCGACGAAAAACAAAGAATCACCCTCGGTATTGGACTTGACTATGACATCACCGGATAAGTAAATCTCGGGCCTTATAAAGTTCCCCAAATCGACGATCGCCGATCTGGGCAGTAATTTGATCAGATCCACCGTCTCCAGCATTGCCATGTAACTGTGCAGAATCAGTTCCTAAAATTTGAAATTCTAAGCGTTTTGTGTGCGCATTAATAACGAAGCTTATAAATAAGCATTGTCCTTCAATGAGAAAACATATATCGCACGAGCTGACACTTGATTATAACAGTGCCAAGAAATCTATAGTAGTATGTATAGAGTTTTCAAGTCGAGCGACGATGCGATGTTATACCTCGCGAAGTGGCCCGGAGACTTGAGCTAGTATGCGACTGTCACGGTTGAAATTTCTCTTGTACCAGTAATTGCAATAAAGCCGTAGTTTCTTTTGCGTGATGAGGGGCAATTCCTTGTAGCGCATGTATTCCTGCAATTGCTGCAGCAGTCTCATGCGCTCCTTGTGCGAGCTATGGCTCGTTGTCATGATTTGCTGCAATTGAGCTGGGAGAAAACGATCACGATTATCGAATG
>UELU01141860.1:0-34420 GCA_900490025.1 Megastigmus dorsalis
CACACACACACACACACACACACACACACACACACACACAGACACAGAGACACATAGTCTATATAGGGTAAAAGCATCCCACATCGGGGCAATAATCGGTGCGCGCATGCATTCACGGATCGCGGCCACCCACTGTTATACGCAATCCACAACTTTTTACGACACGCGCTTTCGTCCCGTACAGTTCTATAGAAGCGACGGCGGTGGTGGTTCCCTTTGGAGAAAGCGGGGGGAGGGGGAGGTGAGGCAGAGGATGGAGGTAGAGAGGCATAACCGCGCGCGAAAATGCATATTATCGGTTTTGCGCCCTCTCCCTCGTGGGCTCTCTCTCTCTCTCTCTCTCCTCCCACTTTTCGTCCCTCGAGGGATCGATACTCCGCATTAGCGTAACAATCCTCGTGAGCCCGTCAAGCCTCCGTCGAACTCTCTCTCACTCTCTCTCTCTCCCTACCTCCGTACCTCCTCCTCATATCCTTTCTTCGTCTTGCACTCTCTCTGTCTTTCTCTCTCTCTCTCTCTCTGTCTCTCTTTTTACTCTCACACCCTCGTAAACGCGTATTTTTCCCATTCGATAAAAATCTAATTGGTCACGCTCTAATTAAGGTCAACAGGCGAGCTTTGCTAATTGGGGCCGACGATCGTAGGTATAGGAGTCGAAACTCTTGGCAGTGTAGCCGTCATCGGTCGTCTGCGAAAGTGTTGCTAAAACGTAATCGAATAGCGCGCGGTGGATTATACGGAGGCAGCACCTACGGTGGCTTATATACACATATATACATATATGTGTGTGTATTATAGGGAGAAACTCGACGTTCGATGCACATGTACGGCAGCCGTCACCGCGTATATCTCGTAAACGTCGCCTATGTGCTGGGTTATGTGTATATAGAACAGGTGCCCGAGCTAGAGAAATTTCATTTGCGACCTGTGTGCATGCTGCGAGTCGTTTATGCGCCAATTAATATGTCTGGATGTTACATATACACATATGGTGCTCTGAACGATTGATAATTACGATTGTTGGGTCGTTTGAATTGAGTGATAAGGTTGGAGTATAACCGGTATATATAGCTCTCCAGTTGCGCTCTAAAGAGATTCATAATAAAGAGTCGGAAGGATATTATAATGAATTTTGTGAGCCGAGCATCTGTCACACGTTCACCTTTCGCGAAGACTATCGTATATCCATACAACTAGTCCCATTTTCATCCGAGATTTAGGAGAATTGATCTGTATAGATATTCAAGAGAAAGGTCACTATTTTATAAAGGAAACCAATAAAGATTATTTTTTATAATCTTTCAATTGTAAACTCGAGACCGTCACTTTAATTCAGAGTGTCCAGCACAAGCGATCGATGCACACGCATTACGCATTTCAATTACCTCTTACAACACTGTTCTTTTAAGTCCAGAACCCGCCAAGTATTGTCGGACCAACAAGTCGCCAATTAAGACTAATACGCGAAATATCCAACTGTGATAAACTTTGCGAATCAAACAGTGCCGCGCCAGTTGAATAACGCTTCGAGGAGAAGTAGCGATTATAAACTTAACGGCCTTGGGAACATTCAAAATTCAGGCATTCCCACATGTCCATAACAAGATACATCTGGTGTATACCACGGAGATCTAAATGTAAAATTATAGCCAGAGTGCGCATTTCATGTATGTAAGAGGGAGGGGGTCGCTCGGGCTGAGAAGAACGGGTCTTTATAGTTCCTGCAGCAGGTTGAGCCACGCGAGGTTATGCGTCCAACGCGAATCTAAGCATCCATTAAAACGGAGGCGCATGAATTCTAAAGCGTATAATCATTAAAAGAACGGCCGCGTAGTCCGCTTGCATTCAGATGTATAAGGCAATATGCTAACCTAAACGCTAGTGGGAGAAGGAATCTACTACTAATTTCGCTGAAAGTTTGGGCAATACTTTCTCAACGTAAATACCGATATTACTCCAATCGTGCTTAAAGCGCATGGAGACAATAACAATTAGCAAGAAGATTACGCGGACTACTTAAGCACCAAGGATCAGAGTCTAAGTAATTGGATGAGATCGTCTTTTACAAAACGACAAACTAGCAGCAACAGCAATTCGACTAATAACACCGTTGTCCCATATCAGCAATATAATAATTGGCAAACGGTCGTTCGTTCGCAAACAAAGTCTCACGGTAAGCAACAATAGCGAACGACGAATTACAATTGAACGCGGAATATCGCGCGTGAAAATGGAGAATTGGGGTCTCTATATCTCTGCGGTATCGCGCTGCGACAAATTTTAAGCTCCGTTTGATGCGTTGAGCGCACAGCCTCCGCGTCTCTGTGCAATCTAGCGCGTCCGGTATATCCTATCTTAGGCGAATGGGCCTAATATACGAAATCCCAAACAAGGAGGCCGGAGGCCGAATCGTGAATTATCAACGAGTCAACCCTCGGAACGCTTATCTCTCCGCCTTACGCGATCTGCATAAGCTCGACGCTCCTTCTCTGTACCTGGCTCTCTCCTATATTGTCTATCTTCATATCCTATACCATCTTGTGTACCGATGTTTGCGTGACGTAAATAACAATCGTTTATATAGCCGAGATGCTGCTGCTGCTGAGATTCGCGATGTTTGCTTTTCTCTCGGATGCGTTAAATAATGCAAAATAATGGCTGCTCACGATTCGGTGTTTGTCAATAAATAGCAGAGTAAAATTTGGCGATTCAGAGAAATTGATTGTCCAATCGAAGCTTCTTATTTTTATCGTTAAATGCATGCTTGTGTACGATAATGAACTTCCATTGAATTCTATTGCATGCTTTAACATCAATTTTCCATTCGCGAACTTCTATTTAATATTCTTTTATAAATTGGACGAGCAAAATATTTTTTGCGGAGCACGTGAATTGGCTTTTAAATTTTATCCATATTATATTGTATACCCCCTGTACGAGCATTCATAAGTTATACTATGCGGGTTAAATTTAAACGACCCTCTAATAAATTGTTTATGCGCGCCGGATATACATAAAAGTTCAAATAATTATTTGTATCGAATAACGTGCGGGTTCAACAAAACATACTGGGGTAAAATAATAAGTTACTTTAATTAAAACCCGATGAAAATTTCGATCTATTGGATATTTTATTTTATGAAAAAATACCGCAATATCAATTTCGTTCGTATAAACAATAACGAACGCTTTAGCAATATATTACTCTCCGAATTTGAGTGAAGCTTTTCTGCTCCGAGCAAACAACTAAACTCGATGTATTCCAAAACCATTTGCAAGCTCTTGCAGTAAATCTTCAAAGTTTGCATTATCCAACTTGTACCTGCAGCCAGATGCTGATAATCCCAGAACACCTATAATAAGTGAAATTGGTAACTCCAAATTATTATCTTCGGTATAATGAAGCTACTTGTAAACCATATCCATTCTCGCGATACAGGATATTTGTGACTAATAACGATCCAACTCCTGCTCTAAAATTGATCGTTCAATCGACAAAGACCGTTCCACAATAAAGCACGAAAGATCGAATATAAAACCTATTTGTGTTTCTTTCCGATTCACCTATTTCAACCAGTCTGTCTGATTCTCTTCTCCACGGCTTTTCCCACGCACTCCATCCCGAAAGCTTGCCGAAATTCTAATCACACTAATCCTATAAGACTATAATAATTTGGTCCTGGAAATCGTCCATTGAGGCCTCGCGCGGATCAGCCGCCAGTGTCTGCTTGCAGGGGCGCGCGTCTTTGCGCTGCTCTATAGATAATGCGATGATTTTCATGGGAAAACAAACTGGGGATGACGAAGTTTCAGCGCGAATCGATACTGCTTTAATATAATTATTCTCTTCTTGCGGAACCAAATTATGCTTGAATTATCTTTGATCCGCAAAACTTTCGAATCGCGAATAGGTATATAGATTGCGTAAAGAGTCTTTTTGAATTATTCTATTTATGATTGTTCCTTGCCATAGTCATTGATAAAGAACGAAAGTGGTTAAAGTAATATACGAATATTAAAAGAAAAATGTTTTAAATACAAACTTTTACTTCTATGTCTTTTATTATTTGAATAGGAATATGAAAAAAGAAACATCGGTTAAGACACGTACTATCTGAAAAGCTAAAATGCCCACTCTATCGATTCCCACGGATACGATGACAATCACAGATGGCCTCGGACCAATCTAGAACAATACGCCAGCGAACTGGCCATTATGCGGCTAAGCGAAAAATGTTCCGCCGACAGGGCGCGCCGCTTACCATTTTCAAACGGGTCGCGCTCTGCGGACAACTTAAATAAAAGCCCCGCAGAAGCGAAAGCTCGGAGTAGAGAAGCGGCTACGATAAAACAGTCCATTGCAATCTTCGCGATGCTACTCCCTCGAAAATGTCCCTGGCAATATCGTCGCGGCGAGAAAAGAACGACAGAGATAGAGAGAATGGAAATCGTGCGAGCATATCGCCGCGAGTCTATTGCATTATGCATCGGCTTAGCGGAGTCGGTGAAAATAATTAGAAACGCAACGTCGGTGGCGGCGGCTGCGGCCCTTTATGCTTTGACCAGAGGCTAATTTAATTTCAAGCTGAAGAAGAAGCGGTCTCTCTTTGCCTATACTAGGCGACTTAATTAAAGGGGACACCAGCCGCGAAGAGATTTGCTTCTTCCCGATGGCATTAACATATCTGTCTTTGACGCTTCGCGCACATATGCCTTGACACATATTAAATAATTCATGAGAAAATTGTGATTCTTAAAGGCGACGAAAATAACCGCGCGAGACTCGTGACGATATCGACTTTGCTGGTTCTTTTATATACAAATAACCAGACCCGCGACTATATATACAATCTTAATTATATGCTTCTATAAATAGGCGGAGTCTCTTGACGGCATACCGATCGTCATTTACACTTCATGCTCGGATAGAGATGGATTTATTGCTCACGGGAGAAGTTGTTCGTTTGAATAACTTGTTTGTTTTTTTTTTTTTTTTTTAATTTCAGACGCAGTTTTTATAGCGATAATAATGATTATGCGTTTGGATAATAGATGTAAAATACTTTCGATCTTATAAACAGCGCGGAGAAAATCGCAAAAATAGTATTTTCGTTTATTTGGAAAAATGTATATTGATATATCTTGTTAAAAGTTTTGCCTCGGACCTGTCTTTAAAAAGTGACAAACTGATATTGAGCTGAGCCATTGAACTTGGCTCTTTATTGAACAACTCAAGAAGCTACCATCTATTGGAAAAGTCCGCCATGTTTGATTTCTTAAGTTCATGTATTGTTCGGGTATCGAGTACGTATATGCGCAGAGGAAAATGTCTGACCGGGATAGTGTAAAATAATATACATACATATTATTGAAATCTAACCAAGCCTATGGTGATTAATCTCATACTTTGAAATTCAAAATTTTAAATCTATGTAAATATTATTTATTAAAATGGTAAAAATTAAAATCTTTTTGGAATTTAGAAAGGGTGAAAAGTGTATTCGTTTGAATTAAAAGGAAGATGTAAGTAGTGGCAAGTAAATGTACTGAAAGGTTTGTTAACGAAGTTCTTAGCTAAAGATCTATCTAAAGTTTTTTCTGGTTTTATCAGTACTAAGCAGAATAAGACAGATATTGTCAGATGCCTTGTCATTGTTATGTATAACTTACTTCCTTATGCTGCCTAATTCAGTCTAAACGCATTTCTTGTTTTATATATAATTATGAGGAAGTTGAACTTTCTAAAAATATTTTATATATTTCGGTCAATTTACGTATTTTATTATATAAATGCATGATATACATGCACTAGAATATTATTAATTCTTCTTACAGTAAATATTAGAGCTGTATTTTTATTTGAAAATTAATATAATATTTTGTCATTCCTTAATTGACAATACAGGATTAAACGCGTTCAATTTCAAACATAAATCTTTTTTCAATATTAATTGTAAGGGATTAAATATTTTGAACGATTTGTGGGTAAAAAATATCAGTAAATATTCGACACGAATAATGATTAAAAAACACTTTGGATGCAAATAGTATTGAAATATATAATATATTTTACTTATTATAAATTATATTATGTCTATAGACCAAATAACATTCTTTAGTTGTAAATTTTATTTTAAATCGTTTATGTATTAGTGTTCAATATTAAGTATTTAACCATACTTTTAACGAACATTTCAATACCAGAAGAACGAAATTGAATACATTATAGAAAATGCAGACTGTATAAGAGAAACGTATATGCCAGGAAATTCAATGATTGAACATCCGACGATTGGTAATTCAGTTTAAACTTTGTTAAACTAAAGAACCATAACAGTTATTTACAATTGAAAGATTCCAGCTGACCCTAGCGAATAAAATTCAGATATACTATTTTAAAATGCACAAGTAGGTGATAAAAATGATTTATGGTGTAGCTGTAATAATCTGCGGGAAAGTTGATTAATTAAAATTCGAAAGTAAATGAAAGAAACTGAAATTTATTCACGATTACGAGGAAAAAATTAAACGCGATTTTTGTTACATGCATGGTACTTTTTCATAATAAATTATAATTAACTTTTTTTCATCCTAAAACTTGACTGAAATGTCCTTATTTGTATTCCTGTTATTGCATAAAAATATAGTTAAAAATATAATATAAATATTAACAGATCGGTTTAGTTACTTACGTAAAAACAATTCGTAAAATTTTAACCAAACGCGACGAATGAAATCGTAAATTGTAAATTGTAAATTGAAATTATTATTCTAAAAATGTTTACTGAAAAACTTAAATTAAACATTTTACGCAATTTATTTATATATTTCGTATTGCTGTGTCAGATATGAATAATATAAAACGTATGTGCAAATAGTTCAATGCGCTTCACTATAGTTGATCATTTTTCATACATATTATCTTTTATAGTAATAATATCTTTTAAAATAATCAAATCTGATTTTCTAAAAAATCTTTTTTTGCTGATACATTAATTGACTCTTTTCATACAGAAATTTTGGAAGATTTCACAAGATTCCTGGTCACTAAGAAAATGTGTGATTTAACGCGAGACACCATTTATTACAAGTATAAAGTCTTTAAAATTTCCTAACGCAATAAAAATATTTTTAAATGATAACTCAGTACATTTAAGTTTTCTAGTGCAGTTGTTCTCTAAAAAATTTTTCATGTTATTCAGAACGTATCGACCAAACTGCCTTTAAGATTCAGTATTAAAATATTTTATAGCTAAACTATCTTCTTACCAAGTAAAACTATACATTTTTGATTTATTTACTAGTTCATAAAACTTAAAGTAAAATACATTATTTAATTTTTTTAAAGAAACTAATGTAACGCAATTAATTAAAAATGTAAACTGAATAATTACTGAGTGGTATGAGAAATATAAATATTTTCTTGATTTGTAGAGTTCAATTATTTGCGAAGTATGCTACGTGATTTCAAATAAACCTGTAGGCATTGATTACGAAAAATCAGCACAAACGCATCAATTACGAACGTGAATTAAAAAAAAAAGCGTGAATAAAAAAAAATTTAACAATTATTTCATTTACAAAGAGTATAATTTGACTTGTTTCTCGAGTGGAACTATTCATACACATAACAAGTTAAATAAACCAAATTAAATAGATTTCCTATATTCCAAATTATTTGGTATATTCAAAGTCTTGTTTAATTAGTCCGTGCACTCACTGTAAAAACTTGATGAAAACCAAAAACTGAGCGAATATTCTAAAACACGGCTACAATCGTCCAATCAATGCACGATAAACATACATTTTAGGCAAAACTAAAAGGACATATTTTTCATATCTCAGCAGTCGCACTCCATGAAAATCATCGCTACACACACAGAGAAAGAGTCAGCTTTAAAACAAGAAAAAAAAATACAAAAAAGCAAAGAAAAAGTTAGAAAAACTCGCCCAAACAAACTAAAGCAAGCACTTTCATAAATGAAACGTCGAACACGGGCCGCTCCCCTCGAAAACATCTCTAGGCGGTGCGGTAGCAGCAGCAGCAGCAGCAGCAGCAGCACACACACAAAGTATACATCGCGGCGGTATAGCAGAGCAAAGCCCAGCATTCCACTTTCGCTGGGTTATATGCATGGAAAAGCCGACGATGGGGGGTGGGAGGGAAGGGGACAGGGAGAAGAGGAAACGCCGCCGCGTCTGTACACAAGAGAAGGGGCTTCTGTGCAGTAGCAGAGAGAAGAAGATAAATAGCGATCGCGTCGCCGCAAGGACTTACCGACGCAAGCGAGCAGAGCGATGAGCAGCACCGGAAGAATCAGCCTCGCGGTGAAGAGCGACGACGAAGCAGCTCGAGCCATTTTTCTGCTCTTTTTCCTCTTCCTCTCTCTCTCTCTCTCTCTATCTCTCCTATCGTCTCACTGAATCCGCACAGTGGATGTATACCCCACTGCTATATATATATATATATATCTATTTCACCACTTTACAAGCTCCTCTCGTCTCTCGCCCTCTCTCTCTTTCGAATTTCACCGCGATCTCTCGCTCGTTTTCCCCGCGCTTTTTTCAACACTGCGACGATCGACCGTTTTTACGTGCCGGCGAATCGCATCCGATCTTTTCGCACTGTGTACCGCTCTCTCTCTCTCACACACACACACACAATTTCAGTTGGTCGCGCGCATCGACGATCAGTTCACCACCAAATCCCGATCGTATTGTAACCGTGTGTACAAATCGTTGTATATACGGATGACCGGAAGCGCGCGCGGACTCGCGAAGATCGGCAAGCGAGATCCTTTGCGGGGGGCGCGAGAGAGAGGATATAGATCGAGAGGGCGGATAGATGGAATCGTCGACGGGGGAAGGGAGAGAGAGAGAGACAAGCCTATATATATGTATATAGGTGTATATATATACCGTTACGCACACACTGTTATGTGTATGTGTGTGTGTGTGAACGCGCGCACGGGGTAATGTGATGTGTCTGCGAGTGCCGCACGTCGTCGTTGGACTGACTGACCCGCTGCTGCTGCTGTTGGCGCACGGAGAGCGCGTGTAAGTAAAACGCGCGCCTCTCTCGGAGGCTCCGCCTGCGCCGCCGCACCGACGAATCTCTCGCTTGTGCTTGCTCCACTTCTCTCTCTCTCTCTCCCACCCCCTCTGTGTCTGCCTTTTTCCGTGTGTACATATATATGTATATATATATGTATGTATGTATATACTGTATGGTCCCTTCCTCTCTCTCTCTCTCTTGACGTCGTTTTCTCTCCCTAGCCCCTGCACCTTTTTTGCCTCTCTCTCTCTCTCTCTCTCTCTCTCTCGATTCTCAGCTGCGGCCGACAATATTTTGGTCGCGCTACTGGCTGACGTTGTACACGTTGCATTTGCTCGTGCGACATGCCGCCTATATGGGTTGCACACACCCCTTGCAATTTATGTTGCATTGCCTGGCCTCTTATCTTGCGCTCTTTAATGAAAAAATACCTTGTATAATATGAATAAGTAATTGATGAGTTCGATCTTTGCTGGATAATGAATTACCTATTGGTTCCGCGCAGGGGATGCGACACTAGTAGTGGTTTGATAATTAGTATAAGAAAAGTCGGTATGAATCCGCTGAAGAATACGGATAAACATAGTACGTAAACAATAATGGCAGAGGTGAATATCAAAATAGTAATTTCGCTGCAATATCGAGGATAAATCATTTCAGAGTATAAAAAAGATTGATATTTATCTATAGCTTGGTTCCTCATCGCGAACAAAGCTGGAAAATATATAATTTATAGAGGAGTCAAATTGAAAATGTATATATACCACAGGCCGAATGAATGCTCGTTTACTGCCGCTGTCGCATATATATATATATACATACGAATGTCAATAAAAAAAAACATCGGTATAGAATTGAAATAACCGTGGCATGTGGTAATGAAAATTGGTGCGGCCGAAAGCGCCGTCGGATAGGAAAGAATTGGCTTCCAAAACTATGTCCATATGACGTATAACGACAAAAGCACCGCGAATTTAAACAAGTAAATGATGCAGAGTTCCGAATACATGTATAGGATCCGCGGCGCTGCGTCAGGATTTCGACTCTCGTGACTATGCGTGATGGAAGGGTTTGAATTCCAATCCGCGATGCCTATGAACAAGCGAAACACTGCAAAGACAAAGACCACCGAATAACAATAATGGACGAAAAATGTTTATATACAGGTCGTGGAATGAATGCCTGGAATATTTCTCTGTCATTTTGATGGGTTGGAATCGCGAATGTTTCGTGTACAAGTTTCGCAAAACATCATAATGTAGAAGGTGAAATCAATCAAATTCAATCGGGGCAGCATCTGATGCGAATGTAAAATTAATGTTTCAAAGACTATCTTACTATAATGGCAGTTTTCGGTAGATTAATTCTTTCGAATGTGTATAAATGTCCAGATATTTCCTATACAAAATTAATGGCTATTTCACGTGACCGCAAGCTTTTCAAATCCAAATGGTATTCAATACCGAACTCTGAATTTCAATTAATATTATTTCCGTGCAAGACGGAATTAATCGATACTTATTGGAACTGGCTTAAATATTTCAAACGGAGCAATGAAAGTTAGTTTTCCCTATTAACGCCTCAACGATCGTAAGTTCTTCTCTCAGGTTCCCAATAATCAAGTTTTCTATGTTCTATTCGATTGTTTGCGATGAAATTGAGTAAGCGACGGGTTCGAGATATAACTTTATACTGGTAACGAAGCAAATGTCATATCTATAATACAGAATGGTGAAAAATAAAAGTTTATTGCTGATTTGATATACTTAATTCGATTTACAATATT
Source organism: Megastigmus dorsalis (assembly GCA_900490025.1). NCBI lineage: Eukaryota > Metazoa > Arthropoda > Insecta > Hymenoptera > Megastigmidae > Megastigmus > Megastigmus dorsalis. The sequence goes on from UELU01141860.1 coordinate 10,842, forward strand.
ATTCATTATCCAATAAAATATTTCGCAATTTCGCGGAAAAAAAATATAGCCTGATTATTTTGCTTTTAGATAAATTCTTTAAGTGAATAATCATTTTATTATTGCAATGCTGAGAGATTAAATTTTTCATTAAAGGTAAATCTGTTAAAATGATTTAATATTTATATACATTTGTCTCGTCTTCGCATCGTTTATGTACTCTAAAATCAATAAGGTTCATCATACTTTCTAAAATTAAGCGATCTGTACATTATTAAAAATGGAAGTAAAATATTCAGAAACTGCAAAAATAGCATGTATTAAAATCCTGTCAAACACGATATTAGTTTACTAACCAAATATCTATATATTAGCATAAGTAAAATGAAATAGAAGTACGTTGAATTAACACAATGCTCTTAATCAACCCAAAAGCCAAATTTATCTGCCCTTTTAAACACGCGGTACAACTGCACTTGACTAAAATTAATGGCTCGGCAACATCATTACAGAGAAAATTATCGGCGCTGATGCACATGCACTATATACATATACACACATTCTAGCTGATCTAGTCCATAACGTTTGCTCGTGCAATCGGTATGCATTTCATCAAACACAACCTCCCCTGAAGTAAACATCGGGTAACTCATCCCCAAGAGCTCGAGCAAAAGAAAAGGGCTGCACAAGAGCAAAAGAGTAGGCGCGGTTAATGCATCGAGTGCATCGGTAGAATGTCGCTGCTCCTTTGAAAAGCTCCGCTCGCGGTCGCATCGCTACAACCATTGTCACGCGTTCTCGGCGCGGTGGGCGAGGCTTTCGCGATAATGTTCCCCTATATTATCCTCTCGCTGCACCACGCGCCTCCGAACACAAACCTTTGGCACATCTGTATACCATATCCACAACGGACAGACACATGTTACAGGCATCTGTAGATATATATACATATACGGATATACATGTGCAGGTGGAGAGTCGACATTGTACGGAGTGGCATCGATCATGGGATTTCCTGTATATAGCTGAGCCAAAGTAATTCCGGACACGACCTCCTCCTCCTCCTCCTCTCATGCGCCGCTCTGTTAATGCGCACGGGAGGGAAAGTACGCAAGGGGTGTAGGTATGCGCGAGTGCAAACGTAAAATGCAAGCTGTACGCGAGAGGGCATCGTATACGCGTCGCTCAAGCGCAAAACCTCTAATTACATCCGGCCCGTGCTCTTTTTTGCCATCTCGTATACGGGCATCAACACACACTCTCTCTCCCTCTCTTTCTCGGCTCTTATCTCGCTCGCGACTATATTTGGTTCGCGGTGGCATTTGTTGCGAGAGCCGCTTATTACAGAACGATGCGGCGAATCACCTGTTCCACACCTTATTTCGACACCTTTTGTTCTGTACTTTAACGCGAATCTTAAAGAGGGATTTTTTTTTTGAGATGGCGAGTTCAATTGAAAGCTTGATACTGTGCAGACCTGATGGTGTGTTTACAAATATATGTTTCTATATTCAAGCGATGATTACCCGTGAAGATACGGCACACCTCGTTAAACGTATAATTAATCAAATTGTTAAAGTGGCGTGGAAATTTTGTGGAAAGTGAAATTTCATTTGAGAGCGAATCAAATCATTATGCGTAACATATGAATCCGCGATTTAAACATAAATAAGCAAATTAACACACCATAATTTGCACATAAATGATTCTTTTTCGATAAAAGATTTTACCTCTTAAATTTTAAATAAAATAATCCATAAATTATAGGAACATGTTTTATTAATATAAAGTAAAAATACTGGAAACTCTGTTATCACAACAAACGAATTTGGATATAAGGTTTCATACGTACCTCTAAAATGAATTATTTCAATAATTAACGAAATTCTTTTCAAAAACAAATACGAAAGCATTTAAACTGTTGCGATTTCACGGAAGCGACCTTAGCGAGTTACCCCAACAATATGATGCGTTCTAGTGTTTTATTCAAATACTTCAACATTTTTTGGTTCTAATTAAGTTTTAAATAAATTAAAAGTCCCTCAAAATTTAGGTCAAATTTGTATGCGAATGTAATTACTAAGTTTTATGAACAACGTTTTTCTTCGCGAAACTGAGGCAGGATAATACTTTCGTACCTTCCCTTCATAAGTAGTGAAAGTCATTTTACCAACTTGATATTTATCTATTTCAAATAACCAAATTGTACGACAGTAAATAATTTGAAGTGTAAAATAAATTCTCGACAAAGGGAAACGCACGTTTGCTGTACGAGTATATAAAATTTTAAATAAATAAAAACAACGCAAAGAAATCTAAATAATAATAAATCACACTTTTGAGAATTAAGTTCAAGCTGGAGAACCGATCGATCGATTCTTAAAGTGGCAATAAGGACCGAACAGCGGACTTCCGCGAATCGCTGCAAAAAAGTGCATATCGTTCCCACGAATATTGGACATCGGCGAATAAGACGTTCCCCATTTTAAGTCTCTCGGCTCGCGCGGGACAAAATGCTGCACCAGGGCGAGGATCGGTCGGTGCATCGAGTACAAAGTTTATCCTATAAATACGCGCGCGGTCCGCAACGATTAATTAGGACGAACCGTCCGAGGCTCCCAATCCCGATATCCATCCACCTCTAAACCTCTGGCAGTCCGTCGATAATTTCCGGTAATTGAGACGATTACTTTCACAGTGCGCCCCTATAGAGGTGCGATAGTCACCGGCTCAGACACTCGGACGCCTAAATTATTAAAGTTCTCGCGCGCGCGGAAGTATATAGGTCCCTCCTCTCGTCGTCACCGCCGCGTCCCTTACTTGCCAAGTTCAACGAGGGAAGTTGGACCGCACGGCCTCATTTGCCGCTCTCTCCCTCTCTCTCGCTGCACCCAACCGTTCGCTTTTCTATTCTCCTGCATGCGCACCGACGGATATCGCCTCCATCCTCTCTCTCGATTCAGCTATATGATGCCCTCGGTCCTGTTAACTTATACGTCAGAAGTGATTTCGCACTTTCCGCGCAGAAATGTGCGAATGCTGCAGCCTGCGATTATGGGATATATTGGACTTGTGAAGAATATAAAGCCGCGCGAGTGAGTGGATTTACGCGTTCGACGAAAAATGATGTTCGAGATGTGTTTCGCGGGATTTTACCTATTATATGTTTATGAGAGAATTTGCTTATGAATGGATTATGAAGTGCAAATTTGATCATATTTAATGTTTAAAGAGGTTCAGTCGCTTATGAATGAAAATATTGCGTGCTTTATATTTTGACTTGCAAATGGACTTGAAAAGATTTCCGCAGATATTCGTAACTTAAATATAAATCAGAGCTAAAAGTATAATTTTATATATTTTATTTATATTGATATATACTATTAAATAGCTTTTTAAAACAGTCTGTAATTCGGTCCGTGCGGCGCAACTTTGCTGCCCTTTGATTTTTACGGTCAAACCGCGAACTTTGACATTGCAAAAATACATTGACTTCTAATGAATTGGTAAATCTCCAATTTCTTTTTTAGGATTGGAAATAAATATTGGGATTCATAATAATTTTTTGAGTAAGAATCATACAGTTATCAAAACATTTTAATGAATTATTCTCCAAAATTGCCCATAAGAGCCAATGTATTTATTCAATGGTAAAGTTCACGAGCTGGCCGCAAAAATCATGAATCTATCTAACCATACCTATGCAGATTCATTTCCGCATTAAAAGATTCTAATTTTACATAACAATTCCTAGCTACAATTTATTGCAGGTTAAAATGCTTACAAGAACTTACAAGAGTTTGTAAGATAATTAACTAAAAAATATTAAAATTTTCCTGTTGCAAGAGTACCAAAAAAGAAATTTAAAAAGGATTCTGAATTCTTTAAAAATTCACTTTATCGAATCCAAGAATCTCGATTGTGTTTAGCTTCAACTGCTCCGGCGAAAAAGTATAATCCGGTTCTAAAATTAGCAGCATCTAAGTGCGCGCTCCCTGCGCGGAAATCCTCAAAAATTCTTTCAAATTAAAACAATCCCAAGTGAGTTTACCACAAAAACACAGTTACAACAACGACCAGGGGTGCGCGCTTTTACTTATGCCGGGCGTGTACACTCGCGAGCTCTTGTATATAGTGTACCCCTTTGACCCCCCTCCGCCCCACTCCCGCCCTTCCCGCCGTCCTTCCCACCGTCCCACGCAATAGACACTGAGTGGATGTGCGAGATTCGAAAGAACTCGCCGCCCGGCTTCAATTAGAGGAATGAAAAGAAGGTATATACGAAGGACCGAGATTTTCGTCGACTACTTTATATAAGAAAAAGAATTTTTCTCGTTCGTTCGCATTCAGAATGCCAAGCCACTTCCAGATTCAATATTGACCTTTTTTTCCTCATCGACGCTTTGTATTCGAAATTATATACGGGATAATGAAAATCTTCGCCCATAACCTTAGACACCTCTTAAGTTCGGAGGGATATACTTCCGCTTATACTCATCCCACCCGAACAATCGCAATTGCTCGCGATGGCTTTTCCACAACGGACACGTGCTCAGCCTGCCAAAGTCCATCAAGTTACACTTTCGCCCCCGCGCTTAAAATGAGGACCGGCGACGGTCGAGTTGTAATTTCATTATGGCGCACCGCGCGCTATACTACGGACTACTGCTACTGCCGCGTCCTATTTAAGCGTGCAGGCTATACAGTGGATATAACTGCGTTAAAGACTGATGTCTGCAGGGTTGCGCCGTTCATTGGAATTTTCGTGACCATACAAGGAATGCAAAGTGCAACCGAGTGTAGGCAATGCTGGAGAAGATAATAAGATTCGATTTTTAAAAATTTTAATATGTCTAATAGATGTAATAGACGAGAGTATAAGAATAGGTAAGTATCGCCTTCGGCTCGGGTGAAAATTTACATGCGATCTGAGACCATTCTTACTTGTCCTGCCTATAGGTGTGTAATATACTATTTATTATTTCAATTTTATAACTGAATTTTTTTATTTTATAACTGAATGATGCGATCTCTAAATAATCTCTATCTCGATAGTGCAACCTGTTACCTGAATGACTGGATGAGTCGCCCATCTTATCACTCTCATTCCAATTACTTGTTTCAGCTGGTTTCAATGTAGGCATGGCCAGAATGAGTTCCGAGTGCACGAACGACGATGATTATCCGTGATTTATATATTACCTACAGAATTAGAAATAACCATTACCAAACGTTAAACATTACATAAGTATACTGAATACTGATATACAAATGTACAATAGTACAAGTACCCTGCACTCTGCAGTGGTTGCAGTACTACATATATTTTTATAGAGGCAGCACCAGCTTGGAGTGAAAAATACAGTGGACTACTTTACCTACCATATCAAGCGTCTTTTAATTCTCCGTATATACATACATATCCATACATATAGGTATACGTAAACGTATAAGGTAGTTTTCCTGTTTGACTGTCACATCAAAAATCACGCCAAATGGAGAATGAAATAAAAATTACTGTGAAATGGAGTGGCGAGGAATATCCCATTACAGACATAGAGGAAGATGATACAGTTCTATCGTTAAAAGAGAAAATACAAAAAATGACCGGTGTCAGACCCGAGAGGCAAAAATTACTCAATCTCAAATTTAAAGGTTATATTTTGCACACTAAACAATAGAATATAGCTGTCCTATTTCAAATAGTTTTCAAATATTCTCTTGAATGAATATCAAAATTCCTAGTAAAATAGCAGTCATAAAGTTTCTTTATTTGAAAACTAATCAGAATTAAAATTGATTTTGTGCATGCAATTCATCAGATATTTTTCTCCATGTTTTTAAATTTACATACAAGTATTTACAAAAAAAAATTGAAATTAGTAGAATGCCTTATCATGCTTATTGTTGTCTGTTAAGTATCTAATAATTGATAGTCTTCATAAAAAACTGTTTACAAAATTTTTAAATATCAAAATATACACTTAGATTCTCTTTCTTTCATGTGAATACTTATATTGAATATTTTATGTTCAATGTGTTTTTGTTTTATAATTTGAATTTGTTTATAATATATAAATTATTAAATTCAAATAATTCAATTCTATATATAAATTAGAATTAAAATTCATTATGCAAGTCAAAAATAACATTGCGTAATAAAATATGCAATTGAAGATATAAATTAAAATACATTAAGTAAAAATACAATGTAAAATATGCGTTTATTTAAAGCTTAAAGAGATTATAAATTGTTAAAATTTAATGTGAAATGTTCTTTTTATTTAATTATTATAAAAAAATATTACTGCAAAAATGTTTTACTATATAAAGAAAGATTAGATTATAATAAAGTATCTAATAATAAATACAGAAAGATGTAATCATATAAATATTAATTTATTAAATATTGATTTTGACTTACAGGAAAACCAGCCCAAGACATCGATGTTATAAGTAAGCTAGACCTTAAACAGGGATTCAAACTTATGATGATGGGATCTCGAGAAGAAGACATAGCAGAAGTAAGTCAGGCACCAGAAAACATGCCTGATGTAATTAATGATTTAGATATTGAAGAGGAAGAGGTAGAAATAGAAAAGGCTGAAATCTACCTTGCTAAAATTCAGAAAAGAATTGAAACTTATAAAATTCAAGAATTAAATCCATTAAGGGAAGGCAAAAAATTACTTGTTCTTGACATTGATTACACACTTTTTGACCATAGATCAGTGGCAGAAACTGGAATTGAATTAATGCGACCCTATTTACACGAGTTTTTAACCAGTGCATATAAAAATTATGACATTGTTATTTGGTCTGCAACAAGCATGAAATGGATCAATGAAAAAATGAAACTCTTAGGGGTATCTAATCATCCAGATTATAAAATAGCTTTTCATTTAGACTCTCTTGCCATGATTTCTGTTCATACACCAAAATATGGAGTTGTAGATGTGAAGCCCTTAGGAATAATATGGGGAAAATACAAACAGTTTTCTGCCAAAAATACAATTATGTTTGATGATATTAGAAGAAACTTCATCATGAACCCTCAATCAGGCCTTAGAATAAGGGCCTTTAAACAAGCTCACTTAAACAGACATAAAGACAGAGAATTGCTCAAACTATCAAAATACCTAGAATGTATTGCTTCAATGGAAGATTTCCAAATTCTGAATCATAGAAAATGGGAAGAATTTCGATCTAAAAAAAGTAGAAATAGTAAACGAACTGAAAGTGATGATACTCGTGCTCATCAGGCATAAATTTTAGTGAGAAAAGTCTTTTAAAAAATAATGTTATTCTTCTAACTACTAATTATTAATGGTAAATTAATAAATGAATAAGTATGTGTAATGACAAATACTTTTTTAAATGATTTTTACTTAACTTAATTTACTATAAGAGTAAATTTCTATACTAACTAATAATAATGCTCAAGATGCGCGCAAAATCATATTGAAAATGTATATTTTTTCACTTCTGTAAAATATAATTTAGAATTCAAATGTAATTTTTTGTGCTTCGATTGAAAGTTGCACATATTTTATGAAGAAAATAAAAAATATTTGTTACATTCTTATATTATGTTGCAATTACATTATATTGTTCATTAAACCTAGTAACTACACTTTATTTAACAAATAAAAAACAAAAATTGCTGAAAATTTGATTATATTTTTATAAATCTATTTAAATTTTTGTGTAATTGTCTTATAATTGTACTAAATTTAATATTGACCAATTAACCTGTTCTAATCAATCGATATAATTGTAAAAAAAATTAAGATTCAAATCTACTGTAAATATTTATTGGTAATATGTAATTAATTTTTAAGTAATATGTGAAAAATAAAATATATTTAATATATTTACATGTTCATATCTATCATATCACCCTATATAAAAAGATTAGGCTACTTTCAAGTATGGTAGTCTAATTAATATTTTTATTTTTAATTCAATTGCATTTATTTTATAAAAGAATATTGGAATCTAGTAATAAAGATTATTATGTACAAATATACGTACATACAAGTTAATTGTTAGAATAAAAATGTTTAAAACTTATCTTAGAAAAAATACTTTATTTTAACAAAATACAATGGTTTACCTAAATTTTTGGTCATCATATTACCTAATTAAATACATTTACTTATTCTAAAATTATTATAACAAAAGCTTCTGTGCTTCTAAATCTTCTCTTGTTGAATGAGTATTATATGTAAAAAGTCTTTCTTTATTAGTTGCATATATAGTATGATTATGGACTAGATTTTTATGTACTCTTAAAGTTTGTTGCAAATCAAATATACTAATCGAAGGTGGAACTGCTACCAAAGTTTGTGTAGAACAAGCTAGAGCAAAAGCTGTAGCTTGCTCTGCATCTTCAATGCACATTTTTGGATTTGGCATTTGCCCAGCAGGATCAGCAATAACGGTTGGGTTTGCAAATCTTGCTTCCTGTATAATAGACGATGTATTTCTTTTCCAAGAACTTGGTACTGCTTCACCAATATTATAAATAAAAGACTCGTCCCGAACACGAAATCCTTTCTTTCGTGTAAGCATAGCCGTTAAAATATTTTTTAAAAAAATCTGTGTAGCTGCTATTATAATATGTGCAGTATTATCCTCAGCACCATCCATATTATTTTCCCAGGCAGCTAGCATCAATCTAGCTAGTACAAAGGTACGGTCCGGAAGTACCAATTCCTGTGCACTCGATCGATTAGCACCTATAGGTTCATCTCCTACTGGTGACGAAGCTTGACTTAAAACTTCTGCATACACATCGGCAGGTTCAAAATTGGATTTATCTGTTTTATATTTTCTTTTTAGCCGCAGTCTTTTTTCCTTCAAATTTTGTGCATTACTTTGAGTACTATTTACTTTTGTTATCCTTGGTGGTGCTGTCACAACAAGACCTCTTACTTTATTAAATAAACACAGAAGAAAGTCATTATGCAAATGTACTTGATCCTCTGTCATAATATTTCTAGCTTCCTGATCAAACTCTTCTTTTGTTTTCTTCATTTGAAACCATAACTTCATTTTTTCAAAATACACCTTTGCATTGTCACCCAATGAGGCAACAAGTGTTTTTCTCGCAACATTTAGATCCTTTGAAGTCGTCATCGTGAAAACTAATCAGTTCTTCATATGTCTATAATTGAAGAAATATTAGTATTTCATTCGCATATTTCGCTTATTTATCTTTGCGTAGTTATTCTTATAGGTTAGATTTGACAGTATTACAACTAAATAATAGGTACATAATTACTTATAATAAACAAAGAGGAATTACTTATAAAGAACAAATAAAACTGGAAATTTAGTGAAATACTAACAAGACAAAGATACATAAAGTTGTAGCACCTTTCTTGTTTTTTTTTAAAGAGCATCCATTTCTATCTTTCCATCATATAGATCCACTTTGTGTGTAACCAACGAATATATAGACGCTGTGTAACCAGTTGCAATATTGGATCATTGGATGGTCAATAGCGCCAAGATTGGTTGCAAAATGTAGAATTCTGTACAGGTATGTACGTAGATATATTATAGATCGTTTACAAAATGAATTTAATGAATCAAAGATGAACAATTCTTTTAGCTATATGCACAACTTTAAACTTTCAAAACAGTAAGATCACTTTTTCTAATCTCTCAACATTCTCAACAATGTTCACAATTAATGAGAAATAGTACCTATAGGTATACAATATATACCCGATTACATCCTCTGAGAGAGGAAAAAAACGATGCGTTTCGTCCTGGGATTGTAGACTGGACTCTTCAATAAGGCTGTGTCTAAAATCCCTACCTTATAGACGCTGGGTCAGCTGGGTGCTCACTTTTTAGTTCTATCACTTCTATTACAGCTTCTACGTGGCGCCACCCATCTCATATTAGCACGACGAATACAGACGCCAGTCGCCAATTTTGTCGACACTGCAAACAGGCCAAACAGGACAAGTTCAAGTTAGTGCCGATCGCGACTGTAAAATAAGAGTCTTGTTTATGTTACTGTTCGTACATCAATTAAAACAACTTTTAGAAAATTTTAACAATTTTGAATCTTATTAAAGTGAGTTTACAATGTTTGTTTTAAAATAATGTCTCCTAGAGTGGTATTGGATGTGACGTTAAGAGTGAAATGTTTTGGGGTTATGATTTTTTTGCGAAGTTCATGTTTGCATGATTAATTTTAATTATTAGTGAATTCGTTTTCAAGCTTCATTTGTGTGTAATAACAGAAAAGTAAACAAATCGAAGATAGCTTTATAACCAGAGTGATAAGATGTACTATAAAGTTGTATTCTGGGACTGTGATGGTGCCCCTTGCATCTGTATGGTATAAGATAAATGCTCTAGATCTTACTGTAGATGCATATAAACAGATTTATTTATTTAAGACATTTAAAGTAATTTGCATTTACAATAAATTCTATAATTCGATATTTAGAAAGTTCAGGTCAAGGTTTTGTATTACATATGCATTCAATAATAAGAGAAATATGGTGTTGCATAATGTAAAATTTTGGTGCTTACTCTTATATTTTGACCAATAACTTGGTGCATAGTGTTTATTTTTGTTAATTATAGTTCCATATAACTTGTCGGAGCTTATTGGAAGAAAAAAATATAGCTCCAGGTGCACTATCACATTATTCTATTGATTTATGTGCTACTTTGAATTGTGATTTTTCATACTTTTAACAATTTCATAATACTTTGTGTATAAATAACAGTTACAAAATTAATTTTGAGAGCAAATGATTTCAAGGTTTTGTTTGCAATGAGGAACATTCTTGATCTAAATATATTGAAGTAATATGCTTTAATTCCTTGACTATATAAATTATTTTTTATTTAAAAAGATATATTTTTTAAGAGTTTGATTTTTTATTTAAAATGTTAAAATATGTTAAGAATGTATATATATTAATATTTAAGTGTTAAAGTTTCAAAGAATTGAAACAATAGGTACGAATTTGTATGAAAGCGCATGTTAAATCTTTATTTACTTATAAAATATTAATGAGATTTTAATAAATGTAAGGAAAAAATTTTTATGAAAAAATACTCTGTACTTAGGATGAGACCATCTCAGCCCTATGTATTTTAACCTCTTAAACATGAATTTAAAATGATAAATAGGGTTCATCTGTCCTATTATCAAGAAAACACAAAAGAAAATTGATAAAAAACAAGTTATCCGGTTTCGAACAGCTACATAACTTTTCTTTTAATTTTAACAATGGTACATTAAAGTTCAATTTCTCCTCTTTAATTAGAAAAAAAATAATTTTATTCGATTTTTCTTTGTCACTCTACAACATTTTGAAAAAAACTATAAAATCAGAAGCTAGTTAGTATTTGTATTTGAACGAAACATGGATTATACTTACTTTAGTTTTTTCAAACCTCTTAGAATGCATGGAATAATCGTATAAAATTCTTTTTTTTTTAATTAGAGGCAAAATTGAACTTTATGTACCATTATTAAATTTAAGTTGAAAAAACGGTTTTTATCAGATTCTTATTTGTGTTTTCTTGTAAATAAGCCTTTTAATCCCTATTTATCACTTCAAATTCTTTAGGAAGTCAAAAGGTACTTTTCTTATTTTGTGGATCCATATTATTAAAATGTCAAATGTTTCACTTATTTCATACATATTCGATACCACTTCTATCTTATCCGCTTACATAAAACTGATGGATTAAAAGTTACTAGGTATTTTTTATAATTTATTTCAGTTGGAGGTAAAGATTTTGTAAGAATATATTCCTGAACCCTAGTTCAAAGGAAAACATCTCAGCTTTCAGATGGGTAAGAATCTGTACATATATTTTTAAGGCAAAGTAATCTACTGTAACAGGTAATAAACTAAAATTACAATTGCAGATAAAATTGCACTAAAAATCGAAACTGCGCCAGATGGCACCAATCAAATGTTTGCCCAACCAATTATGAGTAAGTAATTTTTATATAAAATAATGTACCATTTTAGCACCTTGACTGATAGTAACGGATAAACCTGCCAAGATACAACTGTACTGACGGAAAATACGATAAATTTGAATCTTACTTGTTCAAATTATAACTGTACTAATTTTAATTTGGAGACTTATAAATTTTAGAATAGTATTATTTAGATGGTTTTTTTAAACACCAAGTTTAATTTTGCTAACAGCCAAGGGGTGAACACCTGTCATATGGTATTTTTAAAGTATCTTAGACAAAAATAAAGTTTTGTCAGATAATTTACAACCTGGAAATATATTTAATTTAAAGTCGTAAAGATACAAGCGTAGACCCGTGTATTTAGATCATGGATTTTAATAAAATTTCGGCGAATATTTTTTGGTACCTAGAAATAAAATCGAGTAACTGCATCCTATGGGCCTTAAATCCGGAAACGTGTCAGTTATCGTAACCCAACAGACGACAGAGTCTGCAGTTACCATTGGATTTTGTATTAATTAATAGAGAAAATCAATGAATTATTCATAGTTTATTATCAGTAATATTGTTTCCTTATCCTCATTGCAAGGCTTAAAATATAGTTACAGAGCTCAAAAGGTTTACAAAAGGTGACAACTCAGAGTCTAGTTGGAAAAGGGGAGATCTCAGAATCCGTTTCGAAAAAAAGCGAACTCACAAACCCTCATTTTTTCCTTGACTTTAAGACGGTGTTAAATTCGCGATTTACTTAGAAATTCTTTGAAAATGGTATATACCAAATGCGTCAATAATTTCAATCCTACTGTAACGTTTTCAAAGAATCTCTACGTAAATCACGAAAATGACATTGCGTCAAAGTCGGAGGAAAAATGGGCGTTCATGAATTGTCTCCTTTTCGAAACGGACTCTGAGTTTTCCCCTTTTCCAACCGGATTCTAAGTTGTCGACCTTTACAACCGGACTTGTAAGTTGTCCCCTTTTACAACTGGACTCTGAGTTGTCGCCTTTTTCAACCGGGTTCTGAGTTGTCCTTACTCAGGAATGACGGTATGAGTAGCAAATTTTTTAATTAAAAAAAAAATAATTTAATTTTACGTTATACATTTAAATTTGATTAAAATTTGAGCCATTTTTACCTGGAATATTACACTATAAATGACATACGAATAGGCGTAAAAAATCTATAAACGATAATACAACAGATTTGACAGAACTTTATTTTGAATTGTAAATAATAGCTATCAATATAAATATTTTACAGCTACATATACAACTAACTCTCGATATAATTCTTTATTCAAAGAGGAACTTATTATCATCGCAGACGATTCTTCTAATTTTTTTGGTATGATAATAGTCACATTTATTTAATTAACTTACTTATATTCCTTTTTTATTTCACTCACGCAATTACTAATCGTTGACTTTAGAAAAGCAGATGCCATCTAATTCACAGGGTCAGGCTACAAATAGTACTTTTCATAAAGTTCATACAGGTAAAAATTTACGCATTTTTATTTACAAGTGCAGTAATTATTCAGTTGTTTATGACACTAATATGCTCTTTTTTTTACAGCTGAACCCATACAAGATAATAATGTTACCAACATTTTAAACTTGGGAGCCGAATTAACAGTAGCCCAAGGAAGAACAAGTGAGTAGTTTATTAAAATAGTTTGTAGCTTCAATAATATTGTTCATTTCTAAATTGGACCAGCAATTTTTATGAAATGATAAATTAAAAGTTTTTATATTCGAATATTTACGTACATTACCGTTGATAAAAATATTTAAGGTTCTTTTTTTGAGCGTCGTGTCCAGTGCAATTTTTGATCAGACTGTCATTTTAATAATGTAAAATCTGTTCATTTCAATACTATTATATGTAATCTTTTCTATATTAGTAATTATATTTTACAGAAATAAAATGCGAATTGTATTGCGTTCAATGCGATCGAATTGTAGATGAAGATACAATCGTACAGAATGCGGAGAGTCTAGAGTGCAAGGAATGCAACACTAGACTTCAATTTAAATGTAAAAGCTGCCCTAAACGGTATGAACAACTACGTGGACTTCATAGACATATTAGGTATGAATGCGGTAGCATAAAACGTTATCATTGCACTCACTGTCAATTTAAGTGTATTCGTGAAATACATCTCGATTTGCACATTAAAAAGAAGCATGATTCCGAGTATTGTTTTAAGTGCTCAAAATGCGGTAAAATATATGATAAGCGATGGTGCTTGAAAGAACACGAAAGATCTTGCGAAATGCCATTAAAATGCGAGTTTTGCTCTTTTCGAACAACGCAGAAACAAAGTCTTAATTATCACATAGGAGCTATCCATAAACTGCCACACAATATCTTTTAGTAATTTAATTGCTAAAAATTTTTTCTATTTTGAAAAATGTATTTATAGGAAACAGCTAATTTGTTTAAGATTTAAAATTTGTTCATTTGTTTCCATAAAGATACATGTTGGCATATATGAAACGTTACAATTTGCTTGAGCATATTTTATATTTTTCTAAAAAAAAAAGTAAACGAAAATGATTTTAGAAATAAATAGAAATAATTTTTTTGTACTTTTTTTATGAAAATAATATGAAATTTTTTCATACATGCAGGAAATTAAGAAATGCAAGAGTTTATTCAATGATTCGCAAGTAAAACTTCTTAATGAAAAAAAATGAATTAACTTATCTCTACATTCAAGTTGATTAAATTTAAAATAAAATTATATTTGAATTGAATTAAAGTAGGATAATCAGCAAACGAATAAGTGTTATAGATGTATAATGATGTGAAACACTTTATATTGAGATTCAATACAAATATACTCACTACTCAAAAGATGTTATTGCTCTTGTAGGAAATGTCTTTTCTACGTGAAGTTTCTTACAAAAAAGCATATTCCTAAAATAAATTTATCGTTTTTTTTTTTTTTTTCAACTATTTTTTGACCATATAATATGACTTTTAAATGTTTTAACTATAGAAATACTATGTGAATTTCAATAATTTTCTTGAACATTTACTATACCGTACTACTATTATAAATAATCTAAAAACTTTTAAAGTAATTTTAGTGTTTTGGTATAGTATGTACGACCCGCATTTTTAAAGCATGATAAAGCTTGTATCATTAATAAATATAACTAGTAGCGTAGATGAATATTACTAAATATAAAAATAGAAAATATATAAACGTTTATTATACTATATAAATTTTAAGATATTTGAGCTAACAAAGTGGTCTTTGGATCATTTCCTGATTTCTTAAAAATATACTTTAACTTTTTAGATTTAAGATAGATATAGACAGTGTATACTGTTAATTTTAAGTAAAAGTTGCAATTGTTATAACTAATTAAGAAAATTTAGACTATGTATAAAAATTCACTATGCATTAAAATATATATATACATTTTGATACAATAATGGAAGTGTTCGTTATTTTTCAAATTCAATCTTGAAACTTATTCAAAACACACATTTACAAATTTATCCATAAGCAGACAAATTTTACTTTAAATGAATTTTACTTGTTTAGTAAATACTTTAGTTTTATTTGCATAAAAATATATTCTAATATATTGAGTCTATTTCTTTATATACATAATTCACTGTACTTTGTAGGTGTTACTATTATTATCATTATTATATTGTTTAATTTTACGTAAAATGGTATTGTCTCTAAAATATCAAGGGGCGTGACAACGCGTCGCTGCCAAGTATGAGTTTAATGGTACTATAGAAATAGTTTGATATGCTAGTAAATCTTGATATTATTTTTAAATATATCTGTAAAAATTTCTGGTAGCTATATAAATCGAACTAAATGAATTATGCCTTGAGTATAAAAAATACATAATTTATCTTTATTATACAACCATAATGAAATAAAGGTCTTTATGCTGATAAACTATTACTGTACATAGTGGATCGATGGATGACGAGTTCTTTAATGAAAGTTTATTAAAAATATAAAAAAATTTAGAATCATAGTAATCAAAAGTGATAATACTGGCACGTAGCGCAAGTAACTAAAACAGTGCTGAAGATCATTGTAGCAGAAAACCGTTTATTATATTCCGAATTCAGAGAGTTTATCACTCGTGTCGTATGCATATAATATATATGAGCTGTTCTTAAGATTATAGTTTTGAGAAAATGTAACCAAGGCGGTAAAGCGTTTTCAAGGTTTGCCTACTTATTCATAAGTAAAAAAGTTATTTTCAAAAAGCATCCAATTAAAGCGGTTTGAAGTTGCAGAAAAATCTGAAACTAAAATCTACGCACCTATCTTTTATACTTTTTTTATAACGTTCTATTATGCCGCAAGCGTAAAATAACATATTTCATGTTTAAATTGAAATTACGCTTTGGTAAATTAAAAGATATATCCTATGAATAAATGAAGTAAATGTATTTAAATATGACAGAATACGTGTTTTAATTTTGCATACTAAACGATTATTATTTTTATATGAATTTTGGGAAACTAAAACTAATGAAAAATCACTTGCATCTTTCATTTCGATTTAATTATACTTATCAGATATGTTGAAAGTACCGAAGGGGCTCTCCGCCAATCTGATAATCTAATTCAATTTTCACACAACTTGATAATTGCATAAAGCGATTCTTAGCCGAGCAGCTCATTAGTCCTTTTTCCTACTTCAGCAAGCTGCAAGTCAAATTCAAGTCTTCCGCTGATTAGATTTATCTAGTTCGCGGCGCTTTTTCAAGTTCTCTCCATTCAATCCTTTAAGGCCGGTGCAGCAAGTCGAATTCGAATTATTGACCAGACTCGGGGATACGGACGAAACAGTTTTGCTCGCTTCTTTATTAAGCGGCGCCCCATGGAACGTAATTATTTTGACTCAATGGTTGTTAAAAAAAAGAGCTGAATTCGTTTTTCTCTGATTGCGCTCGGCCGCGGGAAATTTAATTTTATCTTAGCAGCTGAATTATATAAACTTGATTACAGACAACAACATTTTATACGTATCTATAAGAAAAGGAAATAAAAGCAATCTTGTAAGTTGAAAAATACCGTTTTGTAAAATTCAATGTAAAGAGAATTTATTTCAGTCAAGAACAAAATATAGAAAGAAACTGCAGATCAGCCCTGCTATGATTATTCCAAAAATGAAGAAAAATCTTACCTAGAAAATGAAGCCAAGAATCATGAAATTTTTTTTCTAATACAATATAGTACTCGCATGAATATTCAATAAGGCTTATGGAAAAATTTTGCGTTGCTGCAGTAATTGAATATTCAGAGACAGCAGCTTTTAATGGCATATTACACAAGCACACGAATTATAATGTATATCCTAATTAATTACTGAGCTTTTTTTTTCTTTACACGCGCATCTTTGCTAACGAGTTAGTTTATTTTACGACAGCCAAAGTGGATCAACTTTCTTTCGAGATATCAATATTTAACTTATCGAAAGAATTTCATTACTTTAGCAAACTGGAATTCCGAACAAATTTATCGTTAAATTGACGTTTATATATAAATTTACATATCTTCTTACTATTCTTTTCACAAACAGATTATAACACTTAGTATTCCTTTCCGGAAAAACATGCGCTTCTCGTGCTAAAGCACCTGCAGCAGTTTTTCCAAATTTCCTCCTAATCTATCATTAGAGGTTGCTTTGTAAGATTTCTGGGCGATTGTGGGAAACTCTTGAAATTACAAGGGTTTCTTACTATCTCTAAGCCTAGGCAGACTGAGCAGTGCATCCTGTCAATTCTACTTCTCTCCTCTAGGCAAAGTACATAGTTTTTAGGGCCGTCCCGAGTGATTAGATTTTAGAATCTAAACTCGAAAAGGCCCAACAGTCGATTCAATTCGAGAAGTCGACTCATTTCGACCCGTTGCGCAACAGTGCGACGTAACATGATTATTATTTTAATAACAAATTAAGTTAATATTGCGAAAAATGTTCAATGTTAAAACAAAAAACTTCCGTATTAAGTTGAAAAATTCATGAAATCTGATAAAAGGAGTGAAATGGGGTTACTAAGCGATGCATTTTGGATACCCCCTATTTTTGCTCACGAGAAATAGAGTTGTGTTTAGTTTGTACACGTTGCAGGACATTGACATGCTTGAAGGCAAAAAATTATTTAAGCAGAAGTTATAATAAACTGGTATACTGAATAGAAATGAAATTAAGATAATTATTATATTTGTTGAATCCTTACTTGCAAGCTAAGAAAAAGTTTTATAGTACTTTCACATGAATCACAGCTCTTAATTAAATAGAAATTGGATCATTTACTTTATTGGAAAGCTATGGCCTATATGCATGGGGAAAAAGTCGTGAGCAAAATTTGATCAGACCTTAGGCAATTTTTGCTCAAAATCTTGAGTACAGGGGGTTAATCAAATTTACCCAGCACCTTAAATACATTTTGCTTGACCGGTTGAGCCAAGCCTAGTTATATAATTTTTGCTTAGTGTGCCAAGTAAAAATTACTTAATATTTAAAGCAAAGTTAATTACAATATTTCGTTAGTTATTAATAAATAAATACAGTGCCTCGTTTAGTATAAAAATCTTTTTTGTCGAAAAATTTATTCGAGGATTTTGTTATCAGAGAATCAGATAGTTGTTAATCAATTTGACAATTTTAAAATATGTTGTAAAATTAATAAACAAATTCAGCTTCGCATGTAATGTGAAGACATTTTCAGCCGAAAAAATTACTCGGGGATTTTTGATGTCTCTAATTGAGAATGTGAAAGTTGATAATCAATTTGGCATTGCAAAATTATTGTTATTGCAAAATTAATAAAAAAAAATCAGTTTCTCATGTGATATGAAGACAATTTTAGTCGAAAAAATTACTCGGGGCTTTTTATGTCTCTAATTGAGAATCTGAAAATAGTTAATCAATTTGAAAATGCTAAAATAACTACGATACTGAAGAAGTTTACTCAAAAATATCAAAAATGCGATTCCTCTTAGGAACGCCAAAAATTTTTCGATAATGTAAAGTCAATACTCCTTTCAGAATCACAAAATGTTTGTGCCCGTTGACAGCAGATTGCAAAATAAATACAAAAAACTAATTATAACCTCAAAAAATGCGTTTCTTTAGGAGTTTATTCATAAATATCGAGGAGTCGATTCCGTTTCTACTAGAAGAGTATCGAGATATAAGCGAAAATGAATTCTAACCTCAAAAAGTATAGTTTTGAAAATTAAGTTTACATATTTGGCATACCAATTTAGGAAATAAAGTAAGTAATTTTGCATATATAATGACTTTATTTGATCTCACAATATATTATAATACTTTATGTAGTTTGATTAACTAGTAAGTTAGTGTTTTTTGACATTCAAAAATTTCAGCATTCGTTGACCAACGAAAGTTTGAAAAGCGTTCCAAAATAAGGGGTTCGTTGGCGAAGGGTTGGTAAAACCATTGACTAACCTTAGTAAAATTGGCCAACGGTTCGCGAATCATTGATGAATGTTTATATCAGACGACGCCAGTTATTTTGAAAAACTAATGTCTCCAATTAAACTTACAATAGAAAAAAGCTAAAAAACTAAATATTAAAACATTTCTCACCATAAAAAAAGAAAAGAAAATTGATGCATCTGCAAAACCGGTGTTTTTTTTCAGGCCCATACCACAAAGAAAAACAATGAAAAGGAATTATGAATTTTAAAAATCGGTTTATCTGTCCCTAAGATACAGAATGATGCATACATACACACGCACTTGAAAACATTTACCTTAAAGTATTTACAGATGTTAAAAAAGATCGAAATCCCTAAATAACTCCTAAAGTATACATGATAAAGAAAAATGTTAAATAGAAAAGTTGTAAGGATTGACGTTTAAATAAATTTAGTTTGTATATCGATTTATCAATCAAATTTTATATAAATTTACATGCTGTTTGCAAAACAATTACACCGCTGTGCCTCCAGTTGTAAACTCTTAAAACTAAAAATTTTAAAACTTATGTATAATATTGTAAATGATGTATATAAATGAATGCATTTTAATACTTGAACTTTTTAAGTCGTAAAAAGTTTGCTGTTTAACCCATTAAATCATGAGCGGAATCAAGGCTAGATATAGCATCAAACTAACTATTCGATTGATGGCATAGCCGAAAAAAAAGTATCCGAGTTTTTTCTTTTGTCATTTGCAATTGTTTATAAAAAATTATTTAAACAAATAGTTAAGAGAATTGTAATTTTGAAAAACTGAAGGTGGCAATCGATTCTACGGGAAAAATCACGAACAAAACCTTAATCACATTTTTTGTCAGACATCAAATTGTTAGTGTAAAAATGGTATTAAAAAGTACATCCTCATAGACACAACTGACTTCGTCAAATACTGAGCCGAATCTAGGCTAGATAGCATCAAACTAACAAATAGTGTCTGTGTAACGAGATAATTTCGATGCTATCCTATATAGGTTCGCACGCACCTTTGTATATCGGTCTGCAACGGCTACCGCGTGATACCGCATAAACCCGCGATGTATGTATCTGCATTTTGCCCGAGTCGACTATACTGCAGCGCAGAGAAAGTAATCGAGGCTGCTGGAGGTGCACAAGGAATTACCCGGCCGCAGCGCGCAATATATGTGTTTCGCGCTGCACGAACTCTGTGCAGGCAAAACAGCGGCACCAATTGCTTTATTGAATTTGACGCTATTGGCCTTTTTGTTTTTTATCGGATATCGGAATTGGGTTATATATTGAACAACAAGGAAAAAAGACTGTGGGAGCGGGTGCCCCAACTGGTATTGTTAGTCAACACGTACGGCGAACTGTTTGCCCTTCAAAAGGGAGAGCAGTTCACTTTTTCTGGGAGAACCATTCGCCCATGCTATAGTATAATAAACAAGATACATATACTACAGTGACAAAATTCAAAATACAAATGAAATGGAAATCGATATAGAAACGACTGCATTTTGGTTATTAAGTAAATCGGGGTTGAAAAAACCGATTTTCAAATTTGCAGCTTCCTAGGTCCAGAGGTTCCATGCGAAAACTGAGTTTCAAAGTTTTATTTACTTATATCTCGAGAACGGCTAGGGCTAGAACAAAATGGTTTACACCAATTGAAAGAGAAGAAATTATCTCAACTCTCCGTACGAGAGTGGGTTAAACATTACCCCAGAAACAGAGTAGCCGCTGCACACTACTGCTAGTGGCGTTGATACACCGCTCCTGGTGCGGTAGTTCCCCAGTCTTTTTTCCGTGAAGTCAATCTCCTTGTCTAATCGTTCGTGGTTGATTGGATTGATGTGATAATAGGATTTTGATTGGTGGTGTTGGAAATGCTGGTTGAACTAATTAGTGTAATGTTGTATAATTATCAAAGTGTTATGTTTGTTTTTTATAAATTAAATGGTCAAAGTGATTTGTTTAGTTAGTATTTTCCTTTAATTGTGATGAGATGATAGCTTTTACAAGTAAAAAATCAGTTTGTAAAGGTCAAAAATGACCTGATTTGTGATGTCTTATTCGATTATAACACTTATAGACACGTTTTTATTTACAAAGCATCTTATTACTTCCTATGAATTTCAAAAAAACGTTAGCCTACGACATTTATACACTGCGATAATTTTTTTTTTAATAGTAATCTCTGCCAAACCGTAACACTTACAATGAAAATGAAAGTTTCATAGTTTTAAGAAATAGTTGAATAATATTATACGACATTTCAGAAACGCTCATCTCTATAGTTACTGAGTAAAATATGTTTAAACAATTAGTATAAAATGGACACACAAACACAAACTCGGTCGTAGTAGGTAAGTATACTGTTTCGCATATATGCCATTTTACTCTCCTGTATAGAAAACTCATACTATAGTCTAGAATGCTAAGGTATTTACAGTTTTGAGAAAGGTGGTTGTTATTATATCTATAACGAAAAATGTACAATAAATAATTGATGTAGAAAAATAACAGTTTACAATTTTTTTTAATACATTTCCAAGTCATCGTCTTCCAAATAACTTGCTATTATTTCACATATAATATGCTGTGGGTCATTTAACTTCATAATGTCGCATAGAACTTTCTGGATTTTTTCTCTCTGCCTCTGTCTCCACAGTTCCTTTTCAAATTTAACTAACATCAAGGAATAAAATGTATGGATATCCTTGCACAATAATGGGACTACTGTATTAACGGCTGTCACCAAATCTTTGTTCCTCGCAAATGCAGACATCATATTCTTCTTCGCGTATAAAATATCTAATAATGACAGGTCATTGTAAATCTTTTTTTGAAATTCATTCTTACAAATTTTGTAGTACTCATCCAAGTCTACATTGTGTTCCATGAGTTGTCGGGTATCCTCATCGATCTGAATCAAATTTAGATACTCCAGTTTCGCTGTATGTGCAACTAATAATTTGATTAATCCATTCGCTCTCGTTATTAAATTCTCATCAATCGACACATTTCTTGCCACTTCAATCCAATCATTTCTACACTGTACCATGTTCACAAGCGTAGTTTCTCCATAGATATTCTTACACGAGATATCTGCACCCCTGACCAAAAGAACATTGCATGGGTCAGGGTATGATACACATTGTAAAGGTGTTCTACCACGTGAGTCTTTATTGTTAATATCCAAACCTTTATCAAGAAGAAAACTCATGACTTCTCCACGCGGATTACATGCTGCTAATTGCAATACTCCCAGACCTAAGTTACACTGTGCTGAAAAATCAGCACCGTGGTCAGACAAAAGATTAATGACTTTAAGATCACTGTTCTCAATAGCGATATGCAACGGTGTTCGACCAGAATCTAGAGCAATGATGTTCACTTCGGCACCGCCCTCCAGTAACATCTGTACTAGTATTGCGTTTCCCATCTCTGAAGCAAGATGTAAAAGAGTCATGCCGGTATTTGTGCACTGATTGATGTTTGCGGTGCGTTGGATGATCGTTGCAATAAGTGATGAATCGGTGAGCCATGAAAGATAAAGGAAGGGTGACATATTGTCAACTGCGTTCCGATAATCCAAACTGGCGCCATAGTTTAGGAGCAGTTCAATTAGTGGCCCGTCCTTTGCCCATATTGCCACAGTTAATGCGCTGTAATGAGAATCCTCTCGATTAACCTCAGCACCATTATTTAAAAGAACCTCTGCGATTTTTATTTGTTTCAAATGTACAGCATAATCTAATGGTGTTTTATTTTCGTGATTCCGTCTGTTAACGTCAATTCCAGTATTCAGCAACCGAAAAATCGAGTCCAAGCAGGAATCGTTTACATTGCCCGTGTATATGGCAAGGTGCAACTGGTTATTTCCATATTCATCAACAAAATCCACGTTGAATTCTTCAGAGAAGGTTGACATTTCAACTCGAATCTTTCCTGTACTGGTGTCGCAACCAATCTAGATGAGCTCTTTCACCAAACGTCCGCTTTGCTGCTGTACTGTAGTAGGATCGTCAACTGTACGGCAAACTGCTGAAATGAATGAAAAGTGTTATTTAAATAGAATCAAAATGTAAAATTATATATATATTAAACACATGTATAGGTATTTATGCAGACATTTTTTTAAATTGATTTTAATTGTATAATAA
>UELU01141861.1:0-24897 GCA_900490025.1 Megastigmus dorsalis
ATAAGCGCAGCTGCAAGAGAAGTCATGTGTGTAGAGTCTACCCGAAATGCAGTTTGGCGAGGTGCAGGGATATGAGAGAAAATAATAATGGGATTCGCAAGGTGTGTAGTATTGCGGTTTAATCTCTTGTCGCCGTGACGAAATGTCCGCGTCCTATCGGCTGCAGTGACAAATTGAATTCTGCAATTATTTATGCATGTGGTACAAGATATTTATGATAATTTTGTAGCTGCTGAAATGGTTTCCTTTATTTGCTTGTGCCTATAATCAATTTGTGAACTGTTATTCGTGATTCTACCACTTGGGACTCGATTCGAGAAAGTGTTTACAAAAGGTTGTGAAAATTGGTCTGATTATGTTGGCCGTTGGATCAGTTCCTATAAGTAGCCCTGGAAATTTATATCTGCATTCCCTGAATCCTGAGCTTTACGATTGTGGCTGACAGTTTGAAAAAGGATCGCGGGAGGCGATGGTATGCACGACGACCTCGGTTTTCCTAAGTATCTCCGAGTTTGATTCCACGTTTCTCGAACTTTCCAAGGATGCGCAAAGCGTTGAGCCACCCACATTTGCCCATTTGCACATTTGCACATTTGCATGGAAATTACGAAGAGCAAAAAGAGCAGAAACTGGAATCAGTCTGCCCTCAGCTCAAACCGCCGGTAAATATTTAAATTCCTCGAAAATGGATTTTTCAATAACGATATAAGAGAAGAGACGAAGCTCGTATCTTTGGAGTTAATTAAAAATCTGCCGAATTCTCACGGCGCTCGTCTCGAGAGGATCGCGAGCGAGCGAAGAAGTAAAGCCGAGGCGTGGCGACGCAGTGCAGGTTATTCAATGAGAAAAAGGAGCAAAGCAGAGTCGAGCAGAGTCGAGCAGAGTCGAGCAGAGTCGAGCAGAGCAGAGGCGAGCAAAGAATCCGAGACTGAACCGCTTCTCTCTGAACCGCTGCTGATCGCGATCGGCAAGAGAAAAAGTCCGGCGAAGGGTAAAAAAGGAAAATGTGCGGCTCGGCCTCGCCAAAAAGACATCGTTCGATGAACTCGCATCGGCGAAGATGAGAAGAAGAGAGGGGGAAAGGCCCTTACCTCCTGCGCTGGAATATTTGGCCGCGCGGTGCACGTATCCGTGTGCCTGCAGTGCCTGGGTTGGCGCAGTCTTCGCCGCGGCGTGCACTTGACCGGCAACGCGAGCCTTTAAATCATAAGGGTAATCCAAGAGAATATTTAGATTTAAAAAATTCCTCGGGGCTTGGTTTTTATGTACGCTGCGCGCAAGCAGGTTTAATCGGTGTTCGAAACTCGTGTTCGAAACTTGAGTTTGTCAAGGAAAAAATCTGCAATTTTCGTTTTATAATTATACATTCTGTTCTATTTTTGTCGAAGTTATATTTTCTGAATACTTTTAATCGATAATAATTGTACTGAATCAGGTATTATGTTCCTTATTTTTTTCCGAATATTTTTTTATTATATTTACGCCTTAATATAATGATTTGTTTTTGTTAGAAATTTTTTGTTAAATTCTACTTATTCCTTAAATTTTTCTTGATAAAGAAACTAAATCACTGCTATAACATGATTTACCTGAAATATAATGTAAAGGTATGAGATCTTTGTGTCCATTTGGAGAATAAATTATCCATTCATTATACATAAAATGTCTATCGAGAAAAAATTTCTTTATCCGCTGTTATCGATCATACACATTTTTCACAGCAAACTTCCGTTTTTGCCCGTAGCTCGCAAAATGTTCAAGTCCTCGTTTCTCAAGTCTCGTCGCAGCTCGTGTACTTTATTGCCTTCGATTCATGCCCGATATCTTAGAGTCACCGCAACCACATCGATGTCGCAATCTGATTCGATCGGCAAGGGTCTCTATATGCATATGTGTGCACATGGGGTCCGGTATTACGAAATAACGTTCGATGGTCTCCAATGTGTAATGCTTGCGAACGGTAAAAAGCCACTCTGGCAGAATCGCCGAGAAATATCGAGCGGTCTCGTCTTTCTGCTGCACGAGACTGCATGTGTGCAGGATCTCGCTCGCTGCTGCTGTAGTTTTCATATGTTCTTTCTCTTTTTTGATTATTTTTATCCGCGCTCTCTTCGATCGGCTTCTCGCGTGCTTGCTGACCGGTTTTTAATGCGCTCCTCCTCCGTGGCGCCGCGCGTGCACAGATTCTCTCTCTTTCTCTCTTTCTCGTCGTTTTCGGCGACAATTAATTTGTGATAGAATTTATTTCATCTGTGCGGCGATAGCTCATTCAATGTTTGCTTTTATGCGCCGCGCATGCGAGATTAACTCGTTTTATCTATCGACTTTATTATTGGATCGGCTGACCCAAAAAAAAGTTATCGGAAAAGGTTTGAGCTTGTCTATAGTTTTTCTCGTAAAATAACTTCATGTCTTTTATTTTATTCATTTTAGTTCGTTTTATCAGAATTATCAAAATCATATTATGAAAAAAAGCAAGTTTAGTTCAGTACCGATTAAAACCGTATAAAAGATATTGAGATTCAATCACTCGAAATAGTTTTTAAATATAAAATTAATTTATTATATGGTACATTTGTCCAGGATTAAACGTAATAATGGAGAGATGAATGTAATAGAAAGCTACTCTCGTTTTCTTGGTAAAAATGTATCATTATAGTAGAGATAATTATTGTAAACCATTCAATAAAAATACAAGTAATTCTGTACATGTATTAAGTTAACGCACCGCTATTGGTTCAGATTTAAGAATTTTTTCATTCAACGAAAATTCTGAGTGCAGCGCAACTCGAAGTACTATATTAGTGAATATGGAGGTTCATCGTTCAAATATGCTCAAAACCTTATAAATCTAGCTTGTATCCCACCACAAAACGAAGAAATAAATTGAAGCACGCGGCAAAAGAGAGTGAGAGAGAGAGAGAGAGAGAGAGAGCGAACCCGATTCCGGGAATCTTTCAAAAACTAATCGAACGTCCATCGGACGATCGGTCGGCGATCGTGCCTCCCGATCCCAGGCCATCTTTCTCCCTCTGTAATTGGAATCGATGCTCGAAGCTGTGTAAATGCGCCCAAGGAAGTAGTTGTCAACCGATGAAGCGCCGATAAGGCCGCTTCTGCTAGCATGGAAGCGGCTCGCCGTGCGGATCGATCCTGTTTTACATCGATGTCGAAGGGAAACACTGCGCTTAATATGCACCGCGCGGTCGCGCACTTATACACCGATACGCGCGCGCGTGCGCGATCTCGGACCATTTTTCCATCCGATCCTCGAATTAAGAATCGATTATCGGCCGCGATGCCCCGATGTATTTGCGCGAATTAAGTTTGCGTCTGAGATTTTTCGATGCTTATCGGCCGGTATATATGTGTATACGCGCAATTTGCGAGAGCTATGCGCCTTCGCGAATCCGCGTGTTGGCTCACGAGCAATAGAAGGGGGATGTGTGCAAATTACATGGCTCGTCGAGAGAGAGAGAGCGAGAGAGAGAGAGAGAGAGAGAGGTAGAGCGGTAAAACACGCATTATGCGCCGGTATTATTGCGCGTCTTCTAGTCTTATTTGCGCGACGACGCTGACTAGACGTTAATTTATGATCTTTCGAGATGGCCAAGCTGCGATTATTTAAATTGCGCTTGGCGCACGCACCACCTGATTATATACGCGTGCAAATTTTTTTGGATCGGCGGTGATTTCTTCGATGTTTAAATTACAAAAAAAAAACCCGGTGAATTACCGATATTTGCTAAAAGGCCGCTGCCAAATAAGCTGACTATAGAATTTTTACGCGAAATTCTGCATCGGTGGGTGTACATGCGAGGCATGCTGTATAGTCACGTAAGATCGTTTTCGAGTTGCAGCAAAAAAAGTATCAAGGATTCGGACTCTGGTGAATTGCATCATTATTCGCTATCCAAAAGGAAGTTATCCGTATATGTGAATCGGCGAGCACATGCGTATTAAAGAGACTTTCATCACTGAATTTATTGGGATTTGCTTGCAGAGACGCACGCAATGCCGCGCGTTGCGCGCATACGGGGAACTTTCCCTTACGGATCGATGCTTACGCATATTCAATACATGATTACATTACTGTTGATTTTGAAAAATTGACAAAGCAAATCGAATTTAGCAATAGTTGGAAACCGATCGCTATCGATGCAAAGTAAACAAATTAATATTCAGGCTAAAATTTTATAAAAAATAAAACAGAATATATATTCAATCGACGACGAAGAACATTAAATTTTGCGGAACTTTATAGCTTCTTTTGGAGCTCCCAATTTAAAATTACTCCAAAGCAATACTCTTTATCTTTACGATGTTACAAAAGATAAACTGCGTAGTGTTTATTAGCAATAAATTAACGCATCGCCAATTATATCTAATCAACTTAAGTGCCAGGTTCGCTTCAGGATAATTAAAAATCGTAAATTTCGTTTTCCGCAGGTCTATCCTTTCCCGCTGTAGGGTAATAATGAAGAACTAACTTGGGCGTCAAGGGCGAATCGGCAATTACACCTCGGCAACGACCGATAAATCGCCCATAGCAGAAAAAAAGTGCGACCTGTAGTTTCCCTCGGTCGAGCTATATAACGAAAACATCCTCGTAGCGCCTCATTCTCGTTATTTCAAAATATTCGGATAAAGATAAGTTCGCGGTGATTCGGCCCTGTACATGTATATACACAACTACAGCCGCAGCCTCGAGGAAAAACGCGAGTATATACCGATTTAACGATCGCGCGCGGGCTGTAAAATGCCGCTCCGCGCACATACACTATAGCTTATCGCCATAATATTTATACCTCGGATTAATGCAAATCAACGCGTCGCGGCCGTCGCGTCGCGAGTGTCCCACGGGGAAATAAATTTTAATGCGACTGCTCGTGTCTCTTCGCGCACAATACACGTAAAGAGAGAGAGAGAGACTTTTATCGTCACGGCTGTAATCGTAAATTCATTTCTCTTACCCTCTCGCGAAATTGTGTTTTTCCCGATATCCTTTGCGGCTATAATGCAATAATAATATAATGGCCTGCGCGGAGAGCGGCGAAACAAAGCCGCGCGGAATAAGTAGACACGCGCGCGGCAAACGGTAGCCGTCCTATAGCTCCAATACGGTTTCGACTGTGTGCTTCATAGCAGATGCATCGGGAGGAAAGAGCAAACGCTTTCGAGAGCGCACGAATCTCTGTGCAGGAGGTTGAGAGAGGAAGAGATGATAAAGATCGGGGCTTTGGCGCGAGAGAAGAAGGACGTGTGCACAGCCTTTTCTCACAATTAGTTTATCGCCTGTTCCGCGCTCTCTTATATACGTCCGAAGTAAAACACGTGCACCGTGACTCTTCTAGCGCGAAGCTTCGCTGTTGTCTGCAGCGCGCGCGCCTCTCTTTCTCTCTTTAGAACGAGAGATAAGAAATACGAGGACCTCTGGCTGTTACAAGCGCGGCTCTATGCTCGATTATCAAATAAAGGGGGTAAATTGGATTTATTCGGTGTCGTATACTCCTTTTTCCGCATTGTTTTTCATCGCCTTCCGTAGATAAACCAACGATGGGTTTGAACTTTCTTATAAACTTGGAATTTTAATCGCTCGCAAGAGATATTGGTATATCATTAGCGATATACCAAGCTATTCCCAAAAATAAAAAAGAAAATAAGACCAAAATATTATTATCAAAATACTTGTACATATTATAATGGCATATTTCAATCGTCAATTCAATCGCTATAAATCAGGATCAAAGGGTCTCGGAGAAAAGAAGGCGGGTCGCAGAGTATCGAGCGAAAAGCACCACATCCGTGCGGCAGTTGAGCATTAGCTCCGGCGCCTAAGCACTAAACACATGCACACACAGACACATAGACGCACACACACACACACGTACACGGAAGCCTCGCCTCGGCGCGCGATCTACCGCACTGACCCCCTTATTACGAATCTCCGTTAGGATATGTACACACACACTGAGAGAGAGAGAGAGAGAGAGAGAGGCCACTAGACGTTGCTGCACTTGGCGGCTCTCTATGTAGACTCGCGTGCCTCGCGTTCCCCGCACCGCGCGAGCGCATAATCTATGCATCGCACAATGCATCCTTATGCGGCATATTTCCGATCCCCATCACCTTGACCATCGCCGCCGCCGCCGCCGCCGCCGCCGTGCACACTTTCACGCTTTTGCGCGCTCCGCACGCACGCGTCCGTCTATCCGTGTGCGTGCGTCTCTGTGTGTAGTAGTAGAGGACGAGGGAAAAGGAGAGCCTCGCGTTCTCTTTCTTCCGCGCAACTAGTGTGTGTACGCATAGCCGAGTTCTAGATATTATGGCGCCATTATAAACTGACTTTTGTTCTAGGTGCTCGTATATATATAATGTGGGCACATTGGAATCGCGCGACTTTTCAAGATCGCGGTAAATGTACGCGTGAAAGTACGCACTGACGTTCTCGTGCTTACTCGGCGATATATTGTGCGTGTGCGATATCGTTGTAGTCAGATTTTTTGTTACTTTCGCGCAGGTAAGTTTGATGTGGATCCAGGTGCGCTGAACTCTCTGCTGCGACGTCACTGTGATACAATGCGTTATACATTTTTTAGACTTGCGCGCGTGTGACGTCGGAGCGTCGAACGGGTTTCTCGGTGCTATATTGCTGCTGCGCAACTTTTTCACCAGCTCGCCGCGATGCTTTTATTATTATTTTACGCTGCAATACAAAAGTGGGCACGCTGGAGAATTTATGCCATTTGCTCTTAACGATTTTACGCCGATGCTTTGAACTGTAATATTTATTTAAATACGTTTTTTTCTTTCCATAAAACTCGTTTACTCGCCAATTTATATTGAATAAAAGAGAAGCATCGAGGCCACGCGGTAAACAATATTACAGCCGATAGACAGGGATTTCATCAAATCAATTACGTAAAAGTCATGCAAATTAAAAATCTCTTATTGCCGCGCGCGGTAAAAGCAGCTCTAGTGCACTCGCGCGAGCGAGCGAGAGTGAGAGAGAAATGAATCGCGGCCAATAATCTAAACTGCTGCAGCGAGCTGCTCACCGAGCTGTGCAGCAGAAGGAGCGAGATCGATGCCAGTTCTCCTCCTGCCGCGACGTCGTTCCGCGTTTTATTATTAAAATATATAGAGATGAAGGAAAAAATCACCGTTTCGACTGGTTGCTCTGTTGGCGCTTACGTAAACCGAGGGAAATTTCATTATCAATAACGGTTAATTGCGTCACAGGCTATTAATACCCATTAACTCTATTATACACGGCTCGGGAAAGAACTAGTGTACGTAACGAATCGGGCGGATCGGTGTCAGCGCGCGCGACTCTTTACCTCTCATCGACACCTTTTCTCCGTTATGTATACGCCGATAGAACGAAATACAATGCCGAGTGTACCAGATATAGTGGAACTAATTTTCCGGTGCAGCTCACAATTCCAGTCGCACGCGCATTCGATATACGTGTATATATACACCTCGATTGGGAAAGGATGTTTCTGTTTCTCTCCATTGATTTTTTGTTTCGGTTTGTCGTTTATTTTTTTTTTTTTCTAAACACCGTCTAGTTCGTTTCCTCCTCTTGTTTTCATTTCACTAGTGCAGCACTGCTCGTACAGAGAAAGGTTAAATGGTCGATGCAACTTCGCGTACACGTTGGAACAAACAGCTCGTAAGCTGGTTGAGTAAATTATCGGCTTTTAGTTAATTTATCAATTAGTTAAATTGTAAGCGAGTTTTTTACCGCATCGAAATCATTGGTCTTGGAGCATATTACACGTCCCGCTAAATCGCCGATGCACCTCACGTGCGGGAAAAACAATGGCAAAACGAGCCTCTTCCTTCTTCATTAACCAAACGCGATTATCATTCGGTTCGTGCGGCGTTTCTGTGTACATCCGTGAAACACGTTGCTTTTCCGCTGTACACACTATACGGCTTAGATATACATATAGGAGACAGTCGCGCGTAACAGCACCTTTTACACGCTGTTGTAATGCAGCAGCGCGAGTTTTCCGCGAATCGATTAATATATGCACTTATCATCCGTGGACGTGAGCTTTCTTATTTGCTCGGAGTTCGCGGCGAGCGTATAATATTCACGTGAGAGAGAGAGAGAGAGAGGAAAATTGCCACGGTAAAATGAGCTCGGATCATTACCGCTAGCGCGTTTATGAATCTTTTAAGCTAATTTCGGCTCTTCGGACACGGCCTTATGTAAATACACACGCTGCGTGTATACGCGTCGAGATTTATTATATACATACTCGCGGCGCGCTCCGTAGATTCGTAATAGTAAAAGCCGCGATGCAAAGTGCGCCCATATATACGTGCACATTTTTATGCAAGTCTCTTTGCCTGTTTGTTCGACTTGTGTGTGTGTGTGTGTGTATTAGGAAGTGACAGTGTAATTGCGTAATTTGGAGCAGTGCGAGAGATACTTTGGAGGCTGCTGAACTTTCTATAAAGTTTTGACGAGCTTCGTTTAGGGAATCCATTATAGGTTTGAGCGACGAATGATGAGAAAAATCACTTGTTATTGAGGTATGAAATATGCGATTTTTGCTTAAATCAATACATATACAGTATTTCAATCAAAAATAATACTAATACCACTACAATGGCCTGTATATATCAACCATTCCGATGCAGATTTTTCTCGTATGCATAATACAGTCTATAAGGCGTCGATCTCCGCACGTAACTGTATTACACGCTCAGCAGCGGCAGCAGCAGCAGCTACTTTCTCATCATCGTAAACAATATACTTTCTCGCGGTTAGCCTCGCGGAGCTTTTTCGCGGAAGCGCCAGAGATGCACGCGAGTATCTCTCTATACACGCGGGCGAGGGGAAGATAAAACACGAGAGGCTCGTGGCCCCACAGCTATAACCACAATACACTTATATGTATATGTGTACAGCCGACCTTCTGACATCATATACCGGCCGACTATTATGCCGATCCTATATCGACAATTCTACGATAGAATATTATGTAAGAAATTTACAGCGCTGACTGCATATATAAGTATGTATACACCGATTGTACCAAAGAAGCTGAATGCGCGCATGGGCATATAGAACGGAATGGAAAAAACAAGAAAGAAAAAACAATCTAGTCATGGCGATGCGCGTCGTTGGAAAAACACGGATGTATATACGCGATCATCGCGAGATTCGTTATCGTGATGAATTGGCTGATTTGAGTTTCTCTCATTTCGCGCCGGGCGATATACTGCTTCATATATATGGACGTTTCCTCATCCACCTTCTTCTGCTTGCGCTTGTGTTTTCGCTCGGTCTCTCTCTCTCTCTCTCTCTCACTCTTTCTATCTCTATATCTCTTTCTCTGGCGCGCGTTTAACTCGGTCTCGAGCAATAATTTGATGGTTGCGCCAAGATTGCAGCTACTTAATCGCGCTAAGAAGCTCGTCTCGCGGCGCACTCAATTTGTTGCTTACATAAGACAGCGCGAGCCGCCGATTCCAGTGCGGCGGATTCGTTTTGCTCGCGAAATCGAACGACTACGTAATAGCGAAATTATTGTATTTGTAAAGAACATCATTGTTGCTCTTCAAGATATATAATACACATCGATCTTGTAATTCGCTGCAACTAACCCGTAATACAAGATCTTCCTTCGACTTTGTATCGGTTTCCTTTGGCTACATACTCTATACACGAAAACATTTTATTAGCGGGTATGGGGAGAAAGAAAAGAACCTGCACAGCGTCCGATTCACTTTATTAAGAAATAAATTATGCGCTGGGCTAACAGCAGCTAACCAAATTACAACCTACGACCGAGCCCATATAATATATAAATTACACACGCACACACACCGACACTCACAAAAGCCTTAAAATATCACCCGTCAATTGCATCGATCCACTCTTGCCGCCCCCAAAAAAGGAAAGAATCGACTCGTCCCAGCTAGCAGCCAAAAATTATTCTCACCTAAGTCCTTAAATCTCTCTCTCTCCCTCACTCTCTGTCTCTCTCTCTCTTCCGCGGGGGCCCCTTTGGCGCTTGGTTTTTACAAGCTCCATAGCTCGTGCGCGTTGACATCCATCATACATCCCTTCTCGCTTATATATTAACCTCCCTGCTCTCGCGCTACTTATTGCTTTTAATTCAGCGGATCGAGTATATAACGAGGGCCTGCTTTATCGGGGCAATTTCGCGGCCTAAACTGGAGTATGTATCGGGAGGGCCAGTGTATAAAGAGAGAGAGAAACAGAGAGAGAGAGAGAGAGAGTAACCCATCATTAGGTGGATCCGCCCCGATGTATTAGGCATCACGATGCGCTCGAATTTATGCACATTCGAAATGGCCCGCTAAAACAAGCGCTTATTATATATGTCTGTGTTTGCGTGTGTGTGTGCTGGAGGATTAGTTCCACTCGATACTGCGGGAGAAGTTACGAGCTGGTCGATCTCGGTACCGAGAAGCGTCGTATACTGACCGCGTTCGTGATGTTTCTCCCTCTCTCTCTCTGAGTGCTTATATTTAAAAGCGACCTGAGAGAGAGAGAGAGAGAGCGTGTTTTCGTATTGTAGTATATACGGATAGGCGATCGACAGCGTGTCATTAACCTTACCTTTATTTGGCCCTTGCCTGCAGAGAGATACGCTCATGTACGGGTCTCGAATGGCTGCTAAGTTTTATTGCGGACTTGGGCGACGGATTAGCCCGACCATGAATTTTAGCTTAATTTTCTCTGTGATTGACGATTCGATGAATCTTCTAAGGAATTCGATTATAAATTCATTGGGATAATGTTAGAAATATAAAAGAAATTTTATATTATTTATTAGTCTTTGTCATTTATAAACATGTCATTAATGATGATTTTTCTTTCTGTTCCAGGTGAGTCATTGAATTTCAAAACACGATTATCGGCCCGCATCTCGTATGCCAGCGCGTAAGTCTAATTACAATAATAATCGAATATATGCAGAATGCAATCAAAAGTATTTATATTTCGATATTTAATCGTACGTTCCGCGGCTATTCTATCGAGGTAAAAGATAAAAACGCAATTAACTTTCTATATATATCGCAGAAGTTCGGCGCATTTGGTCGTTGCGGAAATAAGCAGCTACTGCCGGGTAAACCGTGCGGTGACCGTCTCACCATATAGCACCTTACTTAACGGACGATATTATCCGCGCGGGAACATAGCAGATCCTATACGCCAGCCAGTTAAAAAATATCTAACCGTGCTTATCACGTCCGTTATCCGCTTCGTAAAAAAAAAAATAAAAGAAAAAGAAAAAAGGCAACGAAAAGTGCAGCCGCGGAGATTCCTTGGAGCTTCGACTCTGCGCTACGTCGTGCGCCGCTTGCATGCATCGCCCTCCTCGCCGCAATTTGAAGCTTATAAAATCACAATTGCTCGAACGTCTGCCAGCGAAGGATATATATATATATACACACACACATATATATATACACATCAAATTCCGATCTCGGCTGCGCGCGGAGCTCCTAGAAGCACGCGTGCACGATACTTTCATAAAAACGACTCGATATATATATATACACATATATCCGCCCACAGCAAGAGCAGCAGCAGCAGCAACAGCATCGCCTCCGTTATATCACACGGCAGCAGTAGCAGCGTATAGCGTTGCTCGCGGGGAGAAGAAAAAAAGCGGATGAATTCCCATAGAAAACGATGTACGGCAATAGCCGAAGATTCATCCGGAAGCGATTGCTCCTGCTGTTGCTGCAACTCGCGGGCGTCTCTCTCTCTCTCTCTCTCTCTCTCTCACCTCGGACTAGAAGATAAGCGCACCGATCCAATTTAGAGGCCGCAGCAGCTCTATAGCCGCACGCGTTTGCATAATGTTTACAGAAGCGCGTCCCTATCCACGCCACCGATCGCCGCTCTTTTCTCCTCTCCCTCTCCCTCTCTCTCTCTCTCTCTATCGTGCAGTGTGCCTCGTTCGAGAGAGAGAGAGAGGTTTTCTTCTCTTTCTTTTTTTTTGGCTCAAGAGAGGAGCGACTCTTTATCGGGGGCGTCGCGCGCGAGTACATATATACACACGGCGGAATGTAGGAAGAGGCCCACCGCCAACTCCATCCCTCAGTTTTATCGAAATCGCACGGTCGCATCTGCTGCTGCTGTTGCTTTCGCTGTTGTTGTTATATATATATGGGGGAGCCCCGCGGAAAAAACGTGCAGCCGTGGCGCGCCCGCGCGGATGCAGTACAGTATAGTAGCTGTTTTTTAAGCCTTAGGCCCTGGATATATATGTGTATATATCAAGTCGTGTGTTAAGCACCAGTCATTTCTTTTTGCGCTGTTCGTTTTGTTTTTCGATATATCTTTCGGTCGCGATTCGACTTGGTAAAGAAGTTCGGTGTGCATCGTTACATATATATACATAGCAGTTGCGCAACAAGGCTCCATTTCAGGGCTTGCGAAAGCATTACCAGCACATCGGCCTTATAGTTTTCCAATTAATCGCTTATAATCGCATCGGCCCAACAATTCCGACCGATCATTCGACGCCTGATGTGCACATATATATATACATAAAAATCGCTGCAGCGTGGCGATGCACCGGATTGCGCAGCAATACTCGGGGGTATATTTAAAAAGAAAAGAACGATTTCCAAGACACCCGTGCCTCGCGATAGTACACCGCACGGGAGAGCTATATGTGGCGTATATGTATAATATAAGTATATAGGTGCGCTGCGCGAGAGAGAGAGAGAGAGCGTGCAGCTCTAGTTACCGCGCGCGCGAGGAAAGAGAGAGAGAGAGTATAACGACCTTGAGAGCAGTAACCTTCGCGAGGCCGAAGCACAAGGAGAAAGCTCTTTCTCTCCCGTCGTCGTCTTCGTCGTCATCTTCGCCGTCGTCGACGTCAGCAAGCACGGGACCCGTTCCGTTTTCCATAGCCGCACAGCTTTCTTTTTATATTGTTCCGTGCGCGACGCTGCACTTCCGCTCGTATACGTATATACACGCACGGCCGCGGCCGGCTTTCTATCTATATACACGCGCAGGCTCCACTTTGCTTTTGTTACGGCGAGTCTCTCGCGCGGTGTACACAGTAGCTATTACGTGCAACGCGGGTAATCTTTGTTGTGTGTTTGGTGCGTGTGCAGTGACCGAGTTCACGCGTGCGAATCAGAGCCCTGCGTTTCTCCCCACGTGTGTGTGTGTGTCTAGAGAGCGCCTGGTTTCGCGTATTATAGAAAGCGATCGCACCGACTGTATTGAGAAGGTGCCGCGCGCGCGCTCCACTTGTCCTTCTTCGTGTACTGCATATACGCAAATCAAGGAGAAATTTAGAGCGCGCGTGCACGTATATATGCAATACGGAGGTGCGGGTATGCAGAGTTGATTGGAGGTGACTCGAGAGAGAGAGAGAAAGAGAAAGACA
This sequence comes from Megastigmus dorsalis, assembly GCA_900490025.1. Lineage (NCBI taxonomy): Eukaryota > Metazoa > Arthropoda > Insecta > Hymenoptera > Megastigmidae > Megastigmus > Megastigmus dorsalis. The sequence continues at coordinate 13,410 of UELU01141861.1, forward strand.
ATTTCCATCGCGGCTGAACCGTGCACATTCAATCCTTGGCATACAAAGCTCTCGTTATTTCTATAGATTCAATTATAATCGGCGTGTAATAATTAACGATACAGCACACTGCGATTATTCATATACGGTTCAAAAGTCGCGACATATACGCGCTTGTGTGTGTGTGTGTGTGTGTGTGTGTGTGTTTAGCCCAACAACGATCGAACAAGCGATTATGTATCCGAGCCGATTGATAAAATAAACTATACTCGTCGTATATATAAGCCTTAATCGCGTATAGCATTTCATTGGCTTCGTACAAGCCATTAAACATCGTCCAATCATTCGCAGCGTCATTCCTGCAACTCGCGCGTACCTCTATTTAAAACGCCGTATATTATCAATTGGCTCGCCTATAACAACAACACACACATGTACCCATACACGTGTGTGTATACAACCTTTGTTGCAATTGACAAAGTGAAAAAAGCCGAATGTGCACAAGAATCCGCGAGTCTTGAGCTGCACTGCACACAAGGTGAATGACGTGTGTGTGTGTGTGCGTATGTCTGCGCACGCGACTATAATGACGGTCTATCGCCGCACTTGCGAGAGGTTGATGCGCGCCAAAGATAAGCCCCTGCGCTGCGCACATCGTGTCCCTTCTTCATAAAAATGAGACTTTGTATATAAGTATATATATATCGCGATGGCATTGTGCGTGTTATGCTATATACACGCGTGCTTGACGAGCATTTGACGCGCTGCAGATAATGCGTATTATATTTATACGTGTACAGCGTTGACAGATATATAACCGAAAAGCTTATGGGGGGGTATAAAAGACGCTTGTCGACGAGTGCGAGAGATGGATAGATCCGTTGATTAAGCGAATTTCGCGCGCTCTGTTGCACATCACACACGCCCTTAATGACATCTCGGGATCTCTCTGCCGGTGACTTGATTGCCAACTCTCTCTCTCTCTCTCTCTGCTTTGGCGTCAACGAGCGAGGCTCTTTAATTAGGAGCTGCGTGTAAGCGCGTTAAGCTTGACGAGTAGTCGGTGATATGGCGATTAGGTTGCGCGCGATGCGGCGCCTTCATTTTTTTCCCTTTCTTCTTGGATTCTTTGTTTTCCGTTCGTCGGACGATTATGGATCGCGGCTTGAGCTCGCCTAGTGCGTTGCTAATCGGTCGGCGATTTAGAAATCGGTTCGATCATCGCGTCGTTGCTGATCCAATTGAAATACTATGCCGTTTTCTTCTCTCGTGCGCAATGGTGTATATATTTCATTATCGCGCGTGCGCCAATACACTGTATGGAACGAGCCGCTTAAGAGAGCCATTTATCTCGGACTATATGTATACGCATAAATAACCATGGAGAATTTCAATCGAGCTTCGCATAGTTAATAGTCCGCTCGATACATCAAGCTAGAAATAACGGGATATCAATAAAGGCAGAGCTCGTGTTTTATCGATTCTTTTAATACACTCATATAAGCCGACGAAAAAATCTTTGATTCTACCAATTGATAAAAGAACGAACCGCTGATGCACAAGCAGATATTTTCCCGGTGCGTCTATATATATCCATCGGACGGAAACTTTAACCGATCGCGGAGGTCAAAATCGGTTTAACGACCTGCGCTGCAGAGTGCCGCCACACGCGGGTTTAATTGCCTCGCGGCACACACGTTACGTATCCGTACAGCCGGCTCTCAGTCCATTTTATTGGATTCTGCAGCGTATGGTGCAAAGGGCAAGCCGCCCCCACCTCCTCCTCGAGCCCGCCGATGCTCCATACATTCGAAACACGAGCTTGCCGCGTTATTTCCAAAGATTGACACTGCAGACCGAGCAGCGCGAGCGCGTCCTGTGTCGTCGTCCTCGTCGTCCTCGCTAACGTTATACCAAGGAACGTTACGACGTCGTTCGGTGTTGCGGCCTCACCGGAATGCGTCGATGCGCTCTCATGGGAGCGAGAGAGAGAGAGAGAGAGAGAGAGAAAGATATAGTATCGTGGGCGGTGGTGAGCCGTTGCAGAGGTCGCGTATACCCGCGGTGTCAGGTTCATCGCTCGCGACCCCTATATACGTGTTATATGTCGTGTACTTGAGCAACGCCGCCGCCGTGTTCTCCCTTGCTCTCGAGCTGTAATTATGTTCATGCGTCGCTCTCTAAGCGGTACCTCTCCCGAGTCAGATGAGTGTATATATAGGAGTCGCTTCTTTTGCGGCGTGGCATTTTTTTGCCATTTAGACGATAGCTCGTCCTCGTATAGGGCGTGAGAGGCGATGCTCCGTTCGCTTTTCTGGCGCGTTTTTTTTACATGGTTCCGCTTCCTGGATATCGCTGCAACCTTTTACCCCTTGTAGGCTATTACTGTTATTACGCAGACTGTGCCATGTACCTTCTGCGCTTTGTTATTAGGGCATAATATTTTTGCGCACACGGAAGTCTTATTATATTCCGATCGCTCCGAGATATATCCGCTGAGCTGATGTGTAGAGAATGTCCAATTAATAATTCAGTTTTTAACAAAAGCTCGCGTAGCTATAACAATAAAATAATAACATAACGTATAGTCATTACTTCTAAAAGTCTGTTCATACCCAGTATGCGTAAATATTACACGTAGATTATTTTTGTCACTTTCTCGCTCGCGACAGCGCGGCCTTTGAGTAAAGTAATACGGTCAGAGCCGATTAGTTATACACGCAAGCAAGCCCATTTATGACACTGGCGTCTTACCACATCGGACTCACTCTACTTACTGCCGTTACGCAAAATCCCCCAATAGCTTCGAATCGTTGAAAAAAAAGACGCCTTTTCCACTCCTTCCTCTCACCCCCCACAAATCGCTTACTCGCCAGGAAGGTATTGTGGTACTACCCTTGGCAAAAATCCCCACAAATCACCATGACCGAAAAGTCGCGAGTCAGATGGAGTCAAGCAGAGGCAGCGATTAGCTATATAGCCATATAGTTCTTGTAGTTTAGCTCTCCCGCGCGCTCGCAGCCACTTAAAAGCCCATCAGGTATATACGCGATCAGCAGCAGCAGCAACAGCAGCAGAGACGAGAAACGAAGCAAACACAGAGATACAGAAAGAGAGAGAGAGAGAGAGAGAGAGAGAGAGAGAGAGAGAGAGGAAAAAGGCACAAGTCAGCTCCGTGCGCACGCCGTAAAGTCTCTTCTCTCGTGGCGCGTCAGTGTGTCTGCGCGAGGACTTTTGCAGCTCTCTCTCTCTTTCTCTCTCTCTCTCTCTGTCGCAGCGCGCGAGTGACCTTAATTAGGCGTGTCGACCGATCCGCGAAACACGTCGACGGGTCCGTATAGCCTCTCTCCTCTCTCGCTCTCTCCCTCTCTTTGAACAGTAATAACGGTAATAATCCGGGCGTATAAAACAAATCGGCTAGACCTCCGAGCGAGCGAGCGAGTCAACGAGGTACAACAGTAAAACGCCGAGTGGGGGGAGAGAGAAAAAGGCGTCTCATTATGCCGCGACGCTGTCTGCTTCTCTCTCCTCTTGTGCAGTCTTATGTGTGTGTTTGTGTGTGTGTGTTGTCTTTGTTGCTGCATCGTATGTATACTATATGGTACGTGCTGTATTTCGAGTGGCAGCTGCTGATCGCTCGGCTGTACTCCCGACTTAAGTAGCTGCCAACACTGTTTCTTCAACTGTTGTTAGTTTTTATTAGCTTTTGTTCGTTGCGATAATTCGATCGAGAATCATCTTCAATTTTCTCAATACAGCTCGATATGTGTTTTTGATTTTGCACACGCTTAATGTTCATACATGTAGGTATACATTACTTAATCCTGATTATGTCGTTTTGAGAATTCATTTTTCATCGTGACACATTCCGGTTGCGCAAATGTATTTCTCGCTAAATTCATCGCCAATCTGTCACTCCACACAGAACTATTCTAAATCAGGCTCAATGATTTATCGACACTTGCGTTAATTAAAAAAATGAGACCAGCCCGAATTTTTAATTCCAATCGTTATGAACACGAGAGCGAGCATTCTAAAATGTCTCGTGGAGAGTGTCTATCCCAAGTCGCGCATTTATAAAACACAATCGATCAATCGATAATGCATATATATGTGTGTCTGTCGTACAACTTTGCATGGCAAATAACAATGAATCGAGAGCAATGAATAAAATAGTCGACCTTAAGATTCTCATTATAGTCAGCGCCTTTTTATTCGAGGCGAATAATAGACGACTCAATGATTCTTTTTCCTCACTTGTAGCCTATTGCTATGTATATATATATATATTATAGTACACGTGCAGTGTGAATGTAACTTGCAAAGCAATTCATCGCAATCGTAAAATAAAAGCAGTTAAAATAAACAAAAAAACCGATCGCGTGTATATATACCAGGTATATACATATATTTCAATATAGAAGACTGGTGCAGAGATATAAGTCTCCGTTTCTTTCTCACATTCTGTATATCTTTCTCGCGAAAGAGGTTAGCATCGCCTTATCCAGGGGGGCTTCGAGAGATTTCCTTACAATCGCATCTGCTGCTGCTGCTGCTGCGCCCACAAAGCGAATTTATTTCACTTCTCACCATAAACGAGCTTCGGCGTCTCTCTCCTCCTCTCTCTCTCTCTCTCTCACTCGCTCGCGAGTGTGCCAGAGGCACATACAGGGGATATATCTCGGCCAATTATGGCTCGAAAATCTCAGAGTGCAGGGGAATTCAGAGAGAGAGAGAGAGAGAGCAGGAACGGCGGTAGCATCGGGTGACTTATGCCTTTCTCTCTCCTCTCGTTCGATCGCGCTGCATATATACATACACATCGCGTCCGAAAAGATTTTCGCGAAACTACATTGCAGCTGTACTTGCCTGCTGTCTCTCTCTCTCTCTTTCTCTCTCTGTGCACTACTTCCTGCTCTCCTCTCGCGAAAGCCAACGCAGAGAAAAGGAGAGAGAAAGAACGTGCGAGGAGCGGGAGGGGGGGGGAGGGGGGTGAGAGGGATATTGTAGATTCTGTATCGCGGATCGCCAGAGAGTCCGTCTAGTCTCGCGGGTCGGTTACGAGTACCGTGGCGTTCCAGCGAAAAATCTCCCTGCAGTGTAGTTTCCTAAGAGGTTTTGCTTGTTTTGGGTTCGATAGGTTAGATTCCGTTGGCGATCCGTGGGTTAACACACAGAGAGAAAGAGAGAGAGAGAGAGAGAGAGAGAGAGATGGCTCGCGAACTGGAAAAGCGCCAAAGCCAGCGTGGCGATGCCCATTGAATATGCACGACCGGAAAAATCTCTCGGGTTCGGGTTTTATCAATTTTCTGCACTCGAAGGGATTCTGCAGCTCTTCCCTTTCCTAAAAGTTTATCGATCGATTGGCCGCTGACTTTGATAAACTATATATATATACGGCTGTTCGCGGCTCTTATATACAGTGAGGAAAAGCTGCTATGCACATATATAAGCGGTGCATTGTGGTTGTATATAACGGTGCATTCGTCAGTTCGCGAAAATGCTTATATGTATAATGTTTTCGCTCGGGTTATTGGAGGAAAGGGGGGGGATGGGGGGGTTACGTAATTCAATAATTCACGATTATCATCGCGGCAATCTCCGCAGTCCCTCCGCATCATTTACATTTTACACCGTGGCATCCTCGTCAATATTCCGTAATCTCTATTGCGATACATTAATAAGCCATTAGAGGCCGAGCAGCTCTTATGTAAAAGTGTCGCGGAGAGCAGCCGAATATAATCCCAATGACGATCGATAATTCACTTTCAACACCGCGCGCCTAGACATCCTCACTGTATACCTATATACACATATTCCTCGAACGAACAAAAGCGCGGAAAATGAAAATACGCGCGTGTATATACAAGCGACTTTCCTCGGGATGAAAGCGTGTGTGTATGTGTGCAGTGTGTATAAAACGTAAAGCAGGAGAATATCGCGTCGCGTCGTGCAGACTCCGCAACTGAGAAATTTACCGCAATGGAGAGACAGAGAGAGAGAGAGAGACGGAGGAGCTTCGTGACCGGAGCGCATAAGTATGCTACTCCAGACTCCTTTAATGCTCGCGAGTCTCTGTGTAGGTTGCCGTTGAGATTTACGGAAGTTTGGCTACTCTATTCTGTCTGTATATGTATGCCCGAGAGCAGCAGCACGCCTTAGCCAGTCGAAATTCCTCTTTCGCCAACTTTGCTCTTACGCTTTGCTTATACGCGCGGCGGTGTGTCTCGCTTGGCTGAGGGAGCATTCTTTGAAAAACTTGCCATATATCTCCTACGCTATCTTCTAATAATGTACATGCAGGAACAACATATATTGAATTATATAATCCAAATTCATCACGGTATAATTAATGTGAAATCTATACAAGCTTATATTACACAGAACAATTTTGGTCATCCTCTGTAGAAACAACCTCTGTACCCGCCAATTAATTATTGCATCAAAATCATATTCACCGTAGCTCTTTCAAATCGCAACTATTATACTAATTCCAAGTTGCACGAGTAGCGGACCAACAAATACACACTCATTTCTAAATATAATTGATTTTTCACTTTCGGCGAGTTGGGTCCGACATCCACACACAGCTGAGCACATCTCCACCTTCTTCTCTTTCGGTCGGCAAGCGAAAAACAAAAAATGGTCCCGGGTTGGCGAGAGATGTGTACCGCGGCCTCGTCCGACTTAATGGTCTCGCGAGCGATTGCCGAGCCACGATAACGTCTCGCGCGCACGCGGGTCCCAGTCTCTCTCTCTCTCTCTCTCTCTCTCTCTCTTTTGTTGAGCCCGCGAGCGATTCCGGCACTTGACCATCTCCGCATGTGTGTGTATCGACTGGTCGCTTATCTGACCGCGCGAAAGAGAGAGAGAGAGAACGCCTCGAGAGAATTCTCGGGTTCTCGCCCGTTTTCTTTCTTGCCGCATACAATCGCGATGAAGGAATACATCGATTAATATTCGTATCGGCCGATGCTGCTGCTGCTGCTGCTTTGCTCTCGTTTCTTGTTTTTCGGAAGACTAGCGAGCCGATCGAGTGAATTATACTTCTCTTGTGCTGCCTGCTGCGATGGAGCCCCTGTACGCAGCGTATCGGCTTGTATATATCACTTTTCTATAAAGCCCCGGCGATCGAAATGTGTTCCTTCGCGCGTTGTCGATCCGATCGATCGGAGGAACGCGAGTGCGCTCGCGCGATATTGCACCGATTAGGAATGTCGCTGGGGCGTGAAAATGCAAACGCGTACAGTGAATTAAATCTAGTTGCGCGCTCTCCTTATACATCGTTATCTCGCGATAACGGCCTATAATTTATGGCAAACTGCCGCTAATCATTATGAAAATTGCCTGCGTTAATAAACGTCCATTCCAATCGAGCCGCGTACTACTCATTCATCAATTCGATCTACCTCGATTTCCGTCAATTCGAAAAGAAATAAGAACAAAACGACAGCCTATACACGAAAGTCCTCTTCGCAAATTGCCGCGCGTATAGAAATTCCACGACGCGCATAAACGGCTTAGCACTCCATTAACAGCGCCCGAAAAAAGAAGAAGAAGAAAAAAAAAACGCGGTTCGAACTTTAATGTCCGGAACTCACGCAACGACGCATTATCAGGATGTACACACGCGTATAATATCCCCGAGCCTTCGTTGTCGCGGCATTTAGAGCTTCTTCGAAAAGCCGATCTCTCTCGGGACTTTGCGTTGTTGGCGAGCCGAGGGTGGCGACCGCACCTTAAACCACTCGGCGACAGCCGCACCCTTGCCTATAATACTTTCCCGACTACTACTGTGTGCTCCTCTTTTTATCTTACGTGTGCGCGTGTGTGTGTTTTTATGCGGAGGAGGGAAGACACTTTAATTATTTCGTGAGTCGCTTGCTTCTTTTTCCCCTCTCTAAGCCAAACATTGATATTCAATTTGAGATTTTAAACGAGATTGGATACTTCGCGGCGTGTTCGCTTATTACAGCGGGGATAATAAAACTGGAATTAATTTCATTTTATATCTTCCATACAATGGAATTGTGTGGGTAAATTAAAAAGTGAACATGCTTTCTATTCATATACTTCGTTCGCGTTCCTGTACAATGCGTTAAAGAAAAAGAATTTAGGACTCTGTCATTTCGATCATTCGTCATCTTATCAGCAGCCATTTCACCGTCCAATCCATTCGACTTAATTCTATTAAAATTCCAGCCTACACGCGTCGTATACAATTCACAATTTCGTTGCAGCGGACAAACACATGACGCGGACACGTGCGTTTCATTGTACATCCGGTGCAGAAGGTGCGGCGCGGTCGGTCGTTAATTTTTTTTTTCTTTCATCCTCCTTTCAGCCCCTCGGGGGGTTCGGTTTTGCCGTTGATTCGCTTCACCTTTTGTGGGTCACGACCTCGTTCGCGACAATAACAAACAGCAGCTGAGCGCGGACGGGGTTGGGGGAAAGGATAGCCGCACTACGACCTTCCTGCGGCTTTCTTGGCACGCGCGCTGCGATGATACGCCGTATACAAATATAAGCGAGATTACAATTGGGCACGGGTGGAAGGCATATTAATCTTGTACGAGCTACTGCTGCTGCTGGTTGTCGCTGCCTTTTTTTTACGCTGAAAAAACTGTCTTAATTACGCACGGGATCCCCAGTGGAGATATTCATTAATTACCGTGTTTCGAGGTGAATTTCCGTTCTAGTTCCTTCTTTCCGCGAAAGTTTATAAGTGTGTCCTTGGCGTGTAATACGTGGCATTTGGATATTTAAGCTCTTAAAATATTCGAACGTCCAAAGTTGCGGGTATCGCAGCGAACAAAGTGGATTAGCAATTTAATGACTGCAGCTTAGTTGGTTAATTCGCTCGCGATATTCTTATAGTTGCGCAATTGCGAAAGCGACGGTTACCCGAACTGTCACCGATGGGACCGAGTCTTGCGACGGGGGGAAAAAAAAGGGTAGGAAAAGCAATTATGCCGTGTACCGCGTAAGGAACGACCTGTTAATAGTCGTGATAATATACTTTTGGTATAGTTTCCCTACCCCGAGACCCATTAAAATTTATTTCCGTAACGAATTACAAAGCGACCGGTGCCGATCTTTTTCGTAACCTCGTCAAGTCGGTAGTTAAATGGTCAGCGTTGGACTTCTACTTCAAAAGCCTTAATATATATACGAGGATCGAAATAGTTTAGTTTTATAGGCTGTCGAAGTGGCTGTCATCGACCAGTAAAATCTTCAAAACATATTCGACTACCAAAGAGCAGATATCGAGCGCAAGGCTATATATATACTTGGACTCGTCGTTAATAATCGATCGTCTCGTGACTTTTTGCCGACTTCTATACATAGATACACGATCGATTGTGCATCACTATCACACGATGAAAGTTGACTACTTTGCACGCCGTCACGTGCGCGTCATTAGGATAGGACGATGGCTATTAGGGTCGTTGGAAATTAAAATGTCATCCATCCGCGACGCAGCAAGAACTATTATATGCACAGCGACGTATGCGCGTGTGCAATGGGGGACCGGTCTCGAACGAAGCCGAGGATGATTTCTCGTGTGTCGTTTTAATAGTCGTCGCCGTGCGCGTGATCAAGCGGATCTTTTTTTTCTTTCCTATTTTTTTTTTGCTTGTCTTCTATTTTCGGAGTGGCGCGTATTCCCAACTGGGACAAAACAACCATAAAGATCCTTGTCGCTGACGGTTAATCCTATACGTATATATACGCGTATGTAAAATGACAAAATTACAGGCTGACATGGAATTCTACTTTCCCGAGTCATTAAGTGATGCGCGTTTTTCAAACTAATTGTTTGCGCGCGCTAGCGGCTGTGCCAGATAAAAGTAAGCTAATACGTACCGGCTAAACGATCGTATTATACGGTCGACATCAAAAAGCCTCGGTACGAGCGTAGGCACAGCAGATATGTACAAATCGGGAATTCATCGATGAGCCACCCCCCCCCCTTTCCCCCTCCTGTATTTCGCGGAATGCGTAACCGCAGATAAAAAAAGAAGGTCCCGAGGAACAGAGCTCCATCGGCCAATGGGAAAACTCGGGCTAAACCGCACACTCTCTCTCTCTCTCTCTCTCGTGTGTAGCGCGCGCTACAGCTCTTGTTCGCGATCGGCCGTTTCGTACGAGCTCGGCGCGTCCGAGGTCAGAAACGAGCAACATAGTACATAGTAGAAGTAGCAGCAGCAGCAGTAGCAGCAGCAGAAGAAGAAGAAGAGGAGGAGGAGGAAGGCCTGCAAAGAGAAGTAGACGACTGAGCAGGAGAAGCAACAGCAGCAGCAGCAGAAGAAGAAGCAGCAGCGAAAGGGGGAGAGACGTCGACTACCGGACTCGCGAAGGTCGTCCTCGTCGTTGTCTTCGCGCCGAAGCGAGAGAGAGAGAAAGAGGGAGGTTATATACCTAGCTCTCTTATACACACGCACAAGAGAGATAGAGAGAGAGAGAGAGAGAAACGGATCCTCAGCTCAAGCGGTTATCAGCTCGGCAGCGCTCGCTTTCGGTCGTTTCGCCGCCGAGGGATCGTATCTGTACTCTCCACCGCGTACACACACACACACACACACACACACATATAGGTATATAGAGTGGAGACTCGGTATGTATGAGGGACTGGCCGCGGCTGCAGCGCGCGTTGTCACCCGATTTTACGGCGCGATATATATAAAGCGCGGTGGTTATACGTGCAGCGGACTCGCGTTCGCGCAGCGGAAGGTCGACCAAGAGAGAGAGGGAGAGAGAGGATGAGTCGCCTCGAGGGCTTTTATTGCGCTTTGTTCGGCTTTAGAGTCGTCTTCGCGCGTATATGTGTATGTGTGTGTGTGTCGCTTTACGGAAATATATACTCTAGAGAGAGAGAGAGAAAAGAGAGGGTGAGAGTGAGAAGGAGAGAGTTATGGGCCGAGTTGTTGGAGCATTATATCCTAGACAGAGCGCATATAATATAAGCAGTTTAGCGGTGGCAAAGTTTAGCCGAGAGGTCACGAGAGGATGTAATTTTGGGCGTGCAGCGCAAGCATATATATACATATACACACGCGAAGCCTTCGAATACCGCATGGCTTATACGTGCACGTTTTAGGTCAAAGTTATTAAAGGATGCAGGTATAGAGTGTATATGGATAGGTATGACGTGGACGTTTTTGGAATGCGTTTAGCTGGGTTATTCGGTCGATGGATATATAGAAGCGTGTTAGCTCCTTGTGTGTGTATAACTTGGGAATGCGCAACTCGCGGCTGGTGCTGCATATAGAGAGAAATTCCAAAGGATCTTGCGGATCTTGATTTTGGTGTTCAATCACTTAGAGTAAATGTTGCTGCCGATAAATATAGTTGAAATTTCACATGGTTTTGCCGATTGCAGCTACGTTACATATGAACAATTTTCAATTTTATAGTAGCTTATGAAAATCGAATACACTTTCATCGCACGTCATGTACGTCTCAATCGCTCGATCCAATCCATCTATACGAGCCTTTGAAATAGTCT
>UELU01141862.1:0-33054 GCA_900490025.1 Megastigmus dorsalis
GTCGCAACTCGAGTGAAAACGTTTGGGGGAGAGAGGCAAAGAAAGAGAAAAGAAGGAGGGAAAAAGGGACGAGAAGAAGCACATGTCGTATCAACAGAGCGAGATATGAAGAAAGGCACGGGGAGAGCTGCCTGCCTGTCTGCCTCTTTGGCACGTGAGTGAGAGAGCCTGGCGTCGAAAACATCACCGACCCTTCGACTCTCGAAAATGCGAACCTGTGTATATGTGTGTGTGTGTGCGTAGAGGGGGTGTAAAGGAGCCAGGCGCGAGCAAAGGAAATGGAAACCGTGCCGCAAATACCGGCGAGCTGGCTCAACTCTACTCGGCCCTGAGATGTCGATGTCTCTCTCTCTCTCTCTCTCAGCTCTCGTGAGTCGCGGCGGCGATCGGAAAGGAACGTTTTTAAGCAGCTTACTTTTCTTGGGAGTCGGTCTCCTTTTCTCTACGTTCTGATCGATGCGAATCGTCGTAAATGAGTGGGAGACGCTCGAGGGGTGGATTGGCTTTTTCTTTCGTTTTAATGGATGGCGTGGGAGGAAAAGTGAGTAGACTTGGTTTCGAGATGATTTTGGCGGCGATTGTTTTCGAGAATGACGTTGAAATGGTGGGTAGAAAGTTTGCCTTTTTGTATTTTCATGTCTTTTAAAAAGTGTAAAATTACGAAGTTTTTCGTAATAGCCATCGGGTGTCGCGCATTAAAGTAAAATCAATGAAGCAAATGAAAGATAGGGAGGAGCCATAAACAGCCGCAGCTTGGACTGATCGCAAATCCTTATAGACCTAAAATAAGTGTTTCCGCGTAAATCGTCAGAGGGCTGGCGCGGGAAATTATGGTTTCCCCCTCTGTTTCTCTTTTTTATCGTTTCCAACTATACCATACACTTTTATCTTTGACCCTATTTCTCTCGCTCTTTTTCTTTCTTCCTCTTTTACCTTCACTTGCAATTATTGCACGTTCAATTCTGTTCTTTTTACTCTTGCCATGACTTTCTATCTTTAAATGAATTTTATTCTTACATCTCCGAGTAAGTCTACACCGTGTAAAACTAGTTCAATCTGAATATTGTTTAAAACTATTTAGGTGCCGAAGTGACAGTTCGAAATTGAAACTTCAAATCAATTTGCGCAGTCATTCGGTGCAGTCAGAGCAATAAGATTACGCTCATCTGAATATGCCATGGTATATAGGTGCATTCCCCTATTCTCTCTCCCCGAAGTTAAGGCTAACAGCTCCGATTTTACTTTTTCGATCCCTCGCTCGCATTGGATCACGTCGCGCGTTGGTGGTCCTGCACACAGCTATATACGCCAACATCCAACGTCCGCACACACGCGCTGCACTAACACACTCTGACTCTCTGCCTCTCTTAACGGAGAACGGAGGGGGTGCAGTGTCGTCTCTCGCGTATCGATTGTACGAGAGGCGGTGCGCGCGTGCATACCATACATATATATACGTTTACCAGGAGCACGCGTACCCTTGTGTCTGTGTATGTGTGTGTGTGTGTGTGTGTGTGTGTGTGTGTCTACTATAGAGTGCGAATTTCATACGGGAAGGGAGAGAGAGAGAGAGAGAGATGCTACAGGTTTGGGGTGGACCAGATTGAGAGAGATAGAGAAAAGGATGAACGCGGGTGATGTATAGAGCGGCCTGCGCGTTATGCACGGAATGGGGGATGCGAGTGTATGTGTGTGTGTGTGTGTGTGTGTGTGCGTGAAGGTGGGAAGGCTCAAAGCTATACGTATAGGCCGATAATGATGACATCGCTTTATAGCCCCGCGAGCGGAGCGCGTTGCACGCATCGATTTATAGCGTGCGTACGCGAAAGTGGGAGAGAGAGAGAGAGAGAGAGAGAGAGAGAGAGAGAGAGAGAGAGATTGAGGGAGGGAGATCGGAGATCGCTGATCTTAGTTTTACTGCGAGACACGTGGAAGGGACATATTTCAACGATATAGGGATGGTTGACGCTTTACTAATGCCCTACGAATGCATCTTTATATTCTTCTGTACGGCAGTTGGCTTATTAACAGTGTCGATTGTCTTGTTAATGCTTTCGTCTTTTTTTTTCGGGAAGAGTTATTGTGCACCCGGGAGTGCGTGAGACGATATATTGGTTGATCAAAATGAAGGATTTCAATTCTCTTTCATCCCAGTGTTCAATATATATTTCCATACTTGATAATCATTATTTCATATTTTGAGAAATTTTACGCAAAAGAAAAGAAATTTCTTTCAAAGGTCAAAAATTCCTAAATGTATACCGCTAGATGTACAAAATCGTAAAAAACAATAACCCAAAGTACATGGACAGCTAAATGCCCAATTAATAAACATCCTGTAACAGTTACAACGCACTCGTGTAATAAAGTGAAAAGCCACCGGCTCATGCATCGATTAGGAAAAAGCAGTCGTAAACACATGCTGCGCTTACGACTTTTGAATGCTGCTGCCGGCAGGGGGTGACGCTGCGGGGGGATATGTACGCATGGAAACGGTTATTACCGCCATTGGACTACGAGCTCTCCCTGGGCTCGTTTGGGGTGTGGGCGTTGCTTTGGAAGGGGCGAGGCCGGCAAATAACGTTTGCCGGGTAATTGGCAGATACAGCCTTCGTGGAGAAATCGTAACGACACCGAATGTCCCGAGGCGCTGAACGATGGAACCAGTCGATTGTTGTATAATCAATTTGAGCTGGAGACTCGGCACTGATTGTATTAGGAGATCTCGATGATGCCTGGAGACAGACGAGTGGTTATGAAAATCTGGTTTTGTATGCTTGATCGATACACCGAATTAATGAGATACTTGGCGTTCCTTACTAACGGCCACTGGTTATTATTTACCAGAATTGTCTTTGCTATTTTAATTGAAGCATAACATTTGGGTGACGATATCGTCACAGTATTAAAGTGTCGAAACTTCATGTAACCTATATTTTCTCAAAATTAACCAATCTATATACTTCATTCGAACGGTTTAAAGGCCTAGTATAAAATAAGTCCTAAATAGACGAGTTTGTTCTAATGATTTTATTCTCTCGCTGTCAACGCTAACAAAATAACTCGTACAAACTCGTATTTTACCGATCTTTGTTATATTGGTTACAAATATTACAGAGAGAAAAATGAATTAGTATATTTTTATTTCACCGATGTGAATGGAAATATCGAACATTTTGATAGGAATAAGTTTTATCTAAAGCCATAGATAGTACAGCTTCACGGTCTACGTGATAAGCTGGCAGAATTGAATGAAACTCTGAAGATTTTTCGAGTAGTCGTTAAATGAAAATTCGATGAAAGGGATCGGCCGCCGTGAAAAAGAGATCGTGATAAAATTACGGTAAAGCCGCAGGTTTGCGAACCCCACAGATATACGAAGAGCGAAGAAAGAAAATCAGATTAGATAGAGCAAAGCGAAGGTTCCCTGTATACGGACACGCATAAACACACATATACACACACACACTGTAGGCCTCGGCATTGTGAAAGCGATACACTTCCATTAGTTAAATTGTTTCCTCAATACCCTTTGCATTTTTGGCCAGCTCTTTGACCCCGTCGCTTTATTTTTCTGCTATACCCAGCTTTTATTTATCCTTTCACTCTCTCTCTCTCTCTCTCAGATCCCCTCGACTCTATCGTTTCCATCATTTAATTCGCTATGCTGGAGATTGTTTGACAAAGGAATTCATCGGACTTTCCGCAGATGGAAAAAGAATTTTTTGTTTCCTTTCTAAAATCCACTCGCGCAGCTTACTTCGTCATTCGAGCCTTCTATATATCGCATACCATTTATATGCAAGGAAAGAAACAAAAAAAAATGAGAATCTACGATAGAACTTGATCACCGCGAGGGTAGGTAACCGACCGATGAAATCAAGGGATTGGCAAAGTGCATCATTCCGATCGGAACTTGTCACTACAAGCCTATAGAAGCGAGAGAGTGAGAGAGGGTGTATTTGCGTCCCAGAGCTCCTGAGCACCATCCGAGTCCTCGAATTCCCGCGGGAAAGCGCCAAGAGAGATTATATGCACACGAGACGAGGCGGGAAAAAAGGGATGAGGATACAGGGGGTGAGAAAGATAGAGAGAGAGAGAAAGGAACACTCGATTCCCCGCAAATGTCATTTATTTCGGGAGCTCGCTCGGACAGCGCCGATGCCGCATCAATAGAGTCCTGATTTGGCTTGCGGAAAGAGGGAGCGAGACACTTGATATCGGGTGGAACGCCTTACTTTTCACTGATCAAAACAGCGTTTACTCCGATTAATGGTGTTCGGGGATTCGAGCCTGGATCGAATCTGAACCGCTCCTCTTCTTTTTTTTTTTTTTTTTTGAATATCGGCATTGATTTCGTTATCTGCTCGCGCACTTCATTTATTCGAGCAGAAGAAAAATGCGCGTTAGTAGGACAGTAGTGCGGGTTCTTCTTTTTGTTCCACGAAATGTGTACTATAAGTGATGTTTTACGTCGCGGCGCGTTTTGGAGGTCTCACACTCGAGGCTTGTGAAATAATGAAGGCAATTTGGGTTGCGGTGTACGGTATTCAGCTAACGATCCTCCTCGCTGGCGCAAGATCCACTCGGGAATGGCCATTTCGTAGGATCCTATATAAATGCACATACCCGTGCATCCGAGTTTTCATTCGTCAAGCAAATTTTGAAGGCTCGTCTCGTGCGGGTATCTGCCGAAATGAAGAGTGTGCTTTTGGCTTTCTGCGTGTCGTCGATGGCGGTGAGTGGAACATATAGTTTATTCAGTGCTGTTGTATTAAGTGTTAGTGGATTAGATCTTGCATTTCGATGTATTTAATCGCTAATAACATTTTAATGCTGCGGAATGTATTTAATTCTCTGTAAACACTCCTAAACTCTGATTTCGTTCCATGGTATTTATCAAATAATTGTATAAAATAGAAAAAAAATTAGAGATTTTTCTTCTCGATCATCAAGACTATTATGATTTTTTACGAACCTCGTTAAGCGTAGATAATTAAATACCAGAATAATTAATGCGAAATACACAGTAGACATTAAATAGGTTAATGTTCACATAAATAACATTTAAATCGAGTCGTTTGAAACGTGACTCACTCAACCTTATGTATGTTTATTAATTTCCAAAGGTGCGTATTCATGGTCACGTTTCCCCGGTAGCAGAGAGTTTTAAGTCATGTTTGGTCGAAAGTGGCATGAGCAGAGGTACTTAATTGATCATAACTTTTAAAACGCATTACATGCGAATTCGCACTTTGTATATCTTGATTAAATAATGAAGATTCGATGAATTTCTATGAATCTATTCGACAGATGACTTCATTGAAGCTTTGCAATCGAGCAACGACACTAAAGCTCAATGCATCGCAGCTTGTACTATGGAGAAAGAACGATTTGTAAGGAATTAATCAATAGATGCAAATCTTTAGTGCGTGTGGATTATTTTTGAAGAATCGAATATTTAATCATTGCAGATGGACGACGAAACCATCAATATAAACGCAATTATAGCCAAGATGGAGGACGTGTCGCAGCAAATAGGCAAACAGCAGATAACGGATTTAGTCAATTCCTGTGCTACTAATGGTAAACTCATCTGAATACTTGTTTATCTTATTTATCCTTAAATTGATAAAAATTCATTTCAAATTTGTTTACGCATATTTATAAATTGGAATTTTGTTGGTTTCAGCAATAGAAGAAACGGAAGGTAAATGCGGTATTGCACATTCAGTGGTGAGATGTATTCACGATGAGCTGCGAAAAGAAGGTTGGATATAGAAAAGTTGGAAGACATTGACGTAGTTAATTTAATAATTTGTAATGACGATGTAAATGTATAATTTATAAGAAAATAAAGAAAAATGCTGAAGTTTAACTATTAATGTTTTGGGAAAAGATATATACACTTTTATTAATATATCATTAATTGTTGTCCATGTAACGCTTTTATATGGGTAAGAAGGTCTCCAGGCAATTTGGTTGCCAAATGTCAATTAAGGTCTTGATTATATGTCTCTTTAAAGTACTTTTCCATCTAACTTTTTTTACTTCATTTTAGTTTACCTTCAAACTGTATGGTAAATAAGTTTTTTTTTTTAATTACCTTACATTCGAAATGAGAGTAAATCAAAAGAAAACGTCGATATTCAATAAACATTCAATTAAATTAAGTATACGTATTCTTTGAAAATTATTTCTATAACTGCAATCAATTTTTTATGTTTTAGCACGAACAATTATAACAGTATGTAAACGAAATAAATTATACTTTTTAATAAATGACGTTTAAACTGCAAACGAATAATTAAGAACAGTATCAAAAACAATATCCTACCTTTCCTACCTTTCCTACCTTTTCAGCAACAACGTATCTATAAGTATTCCCAATAACCCTACATTCCGACTTTTAATTGCGTTTATCGCAACCGTCGTCGTAGCAAATAAACAATGAAACAAAAAAAATGTCGAAATATCGAAAACCACCTTCTCCTATAATCCATATCACCCACACCCACCCATACAAACTCTTCCCTCGCGCACATAATAGCAGCCAACACAAATAGCAAACGCATATACTAATACGCGTACACATACACGCACGCGCACCAATAGAGACTCGAAAGCCCAAATGCACTAATAGACGCATCGTTTCTCGCGGGGAGCGATTAATGGCAGACCGCAGGCTCGCTCGCTCTCAATTCGCTTTTCGAGAGAACTCCGCATTCAAAAGGAAAGAGAGAGAGAGAGAGAGAGAAAGAGAGAAAAGCCAGTAGCAGCACATCTGCCGTTTTAAGCAACAAGTATATACATACACTGCACGTACACGCGTGTATATGCATATGTATATGTAGATATATACAAGTCGCTAGGGGCCATTTTACAGGCGATTTCAATTACTCGAAAGGATTCTCTCTCTCTCTCCCTCTCTTTCTCTCGTATTTCAGGGTATATATATACCTGCGAGATGGGGAAGGCTTTAAGCGATCGTAATAACAACTCAAAGCTCCATATGCGCGCGGGTCCGGCAGCAAAATTCCAATTGGAGTGAAGCTGTAAATTATGGAGAGAGAGAGAGAGAGAGAGAGAGAGGTCAAATTGAAGTCGGCACGATATTTAACGGCGGAGTTTTTGCCAGCGTACCTACATACACTCGTTACTCTCCTGCACGATGCTGCTGAATACTCAGGAGTATTGTGGCCAGTAGCGGAGTTACGAGATGGGTTCATTGTTTGGGATTTATGTTGGCTTTAGTGGCCGTTCGGGGGCAGCTCGTCGCGGCTAGAGTGCATTAAAATGCTTACTCTATCCGGTTGTGTGTGTATATATAAGGAGCTCTGCACCTCGCAGACGGGAGTAAGGTTTTATCTGCTTTATAAGTACCGGTTCAGCTATGCTTAAAGTCTGCAGGGCTTATAGGCCTTTTTAGTTCTGATTTATCCTCTAATCGTAACTAATTGGTACCTATAACTTCTTGCCCAGTTGACCATGTGATTTATACCTAAAGTTCTTGCTGCTTATATAGAAACGTCCTTTCTTGCGGTGTAAGCGAAACCTACGTTATACACCATAATAAGTCGGTCGTCGAAGATGTAGCGCTAAAAATTGTGCGACGAAAAAAAAAAGTGAAACTGTTAGTCTCGAACCTTGGCAAATTTACAATCGATTGTTTTGCGCGCGCGCGCACTCGAAACGACCAAATCTCCCTATATAGGTTTCGTGCAGCGAATAGTCGAAGGCCACGCGAATCAATCTTTATAGCGAAACCCTTCGGTTGGCCTCTGCAGGCGCGCCATATTCAACTCTCTCGCGTATATAAATTTAAAGAAAGAGAGAGAGAGAGCCGCTAAGAAGCAACGCGAAATTGAGCCTTTTATTCGGTCGTTCGAAAAAGAAGAGAAAAAAAAAAGAAAAAAAGAAGGTGGAGAGAGGAGGCGGAGGAGAAACGAGGCCACGAGAGAGGAGGCAAGGTCACCGATTCATTACGGTCAACGCCACCTATACACGCGGATGTGCGCGCACCCGTGGCCTTACGTATATACATATATTTCCAAGTGGATGCTTCCTTTTTTTCTTGCCTCTCCTGGCTTTATTCATTCGAAAGTGCGGTGTGTGTGTGTGTAAGCCGCGGGATTAATAAGATGCGAGGCGAGCGAGCGAGAGAGTGCGAAAAAGTGGATCGAGGGCTCGCGTCCGAGGCCTGTTTGTAGCGCACGCGCGGACACCATTATCTATGATGAGTGCGTGATTGCTCTGATTTCGCGAGCTGCCGATGACGCCGTTCGTATGTATGTACATGGGTGGCTGGAAGTGGACACGTCATGTAGATGGCTTTTTTTTTACATACCTTTAAGCGATTCATTGACATTGTTGGATACAATTTGTGCGATTGATTAGCGACAGTCGTTTAAAGGCTGCGTGGATTGAGTCATACTTTTTACATGTACTCAGTGAGAATACAGTACATAGTTGCAGGTAGTTTTATACAAAGATCATTTTACGTCGGGTATCGAAGTGTATATTCAAGGTGAAATGAATTATTTTATTTCAATCTTCGCGAGTCACTGTTTTTCTCATCAGGACAATATAATAAAGGTTCTCATACGCAATTAGGTCGATTACATTGTCACCACACGAAGCAGTTAAGCACTTTAACTTTGATTCATTGCGTATTTCTAATAAACAATTCTGTAAAAAGCAGCTAATCAGAGACGTGACTGTATTATCGACTAACGAAAAAGCTTACTCGCAATAATCCTATAAGATTAATAACGGCAAGCCCCTGTACACGAGACATTGATTCAAAGTCCATTCGGATCACGCGCTCGCTAAATCCTAAACAATTCGATCCCACAGCTCGCATAAGCGCGCGAAACAACAACAATACACCGAACTCGCAGATATCGATTATATAATACCGTATATATAGACATTTCACGCTTTCGTAGGCGCGCGCGTGGTTGAATGGCAAAAGGAGTGAGAGAGAGAGAGAATCCGCAGTCGATGGCGCATTGACATGTGTAAGCCATCCCGGATTTTCCAATGGTTTGCCTTTACGATTAGACTCGGCGCGCGCTCCAGCTTTAAGAATTTGCCGATGGGGAGAGGAAGATGCGTGTTTCTCCTCTGCGAGCATTGACATAGGCAAGGTACAACGGTGTGCGGACAAAAATATCAATACACTCCAACTTTTGAAATGCACACTTACCGGACAATTATACAAATCCAGTTTTCAATTGGAAATGTGAAATAGTTCAGTACAGCTCATTTGGCTAAGCATATATCCGCAGCAATTGCACTGCGCGCAGGGATCGAGTTTGCGCGGTTCGAGCCACAGAGCGAAAAGCTCGAGCCAGGGATTGAGTTCTCACGCGAGCTTCGGGGCTTTGCGCGATAGGGGGAAGGGGAATCCTGCACTGGCTCTCTCGCTCCGGATGCAATTCCCCCATTTCGGCCTGCGGATAAAATGCTTAGGTCGGTGCTCTGTGGCAGCTCTTTCTGCTGCTGCTGCTCTGTCCGAGCGGTGAACTAAATAAACGGCTGGATATACTCTAACGTCTGCGGAGTTCGTTATTGCTCGCTTTGGGCACGGAATTATATCTTTATATGAAGTTTCGAGAAGGAATTGTGGTTCAGTTGCAATGTGTAGAGCGAGGATAACGAGATTTTCAAAGCTGCCGGTTTTAGATTTGACGGGGCTGAGAATATTTATGTATATTAAGTATCAATGTATTTTGATACTTTGGAGTTGGTACAGAATGTAACCCATATGACTATCCCAATAGATCGTTTTTTTGTGGCATTTTTAAATATTTTTTATTCCACTTTGAACGCATAATTCTTCACATACGCGTTGCGCATGAAAAGAAAGCTCTTTGCATCTCATTCACGTCCCAACTTTACATTTTGTTTGCTCCGCGGATTACGGCAGTTCATTTTTTACTTAAGTTTAATGGTCGCTTTCGGTCGCTTTATCAGTAAATATAAATCGTTTTTATCAATGCGTAATCGTTTTGCCAATATTCAATTTGTTCAATACAACCATTAACGCGTTCTCTCGTCATTCGCGCGAATGAACGAACTACCGCTTTACGCGCTTATGTATATATATACCTCAGGACTCTGCAAAAGTAATTTGCACGGATTTTTATTGACGCTGCATGGATATATATAAATATAAAAAAACAGCTGCCAATTCGTTGACATGTATCTAATTATTTGTTCCAATATATACGTGATATATAATTTATAAATAAATAATAAATAATTGGTAATATTAATATTTAAAATAATTTGTATAAAAATTTGTAAATTAATCATCCTACAAATATACATATATTTTGCTCTCTCTGAGGAAGCAATATATCAACGCTAATAAAAACTGCGCCAACGGGTCTTTTAACGATTAATTTCCATCTCCAAACAGTGAATCTGTACATTAGTAAAATTACTCATTTCCATCGGTATATGTACACAAAAACAACGAGACTACAGATTGATACGCTACAGGACAAGTTGGTTATTGAAAATTAACAATTGCCCAGTTCTCCCCCATCCTTCACTCAGCACTGGATGCAAAATAAAGAGAACGAGTAAAAAGACAACAGATAGAAAAGAGAGACGAAGAATAAGGGCTGCAGGAGGAGCAACAGCGCGATCGTCGAGCGCACATAAGAGCATTAAAAGTCGAACAGCAAAATTTAATCTCTCCGCTCGGGCAGAAATCACGAACGCGCGCCCGCGTAGGTACAGCTTAGAGCGGTGCGCACGGTCCGCGGAGAAGCGCGTGCAACAATGCATTTTAACGAGATTTTTTCTCCACCCTCGAACCAAAGGATCACGAGAGCCGCGCCAAAAGAGAAATAGAGAGAGAGAGAAAGAGAGGCAGTGAAAAGCCCAGCTAAAAGAGGAAGAAAAAGGCCTGGGTCATTGTCTCGGCGCCAAAGGCGCTTTTTCCCCTCTCTCTCTCTTTCGCTCGTCCATCTTTATCTCTTTACCCTTTTTTGTTGTCCTCCTCTCTACGAGCGCACGCAAAGAGAGAGAGAGAGAGAGAGTGAGTTGGACGATGCACGCATGCGAAACACGGCTATATAGCGGCATACCAGGTGCCCCGCTGCACGGAGTATAGAGAAAAATGGAGGGAAAAGAAGAAAGAAAATGCGACGCGCGGGAGCCGCGCAGGAAAGGCAAACTCGCGGACTCTCGCAGCGCGAACTTTGCTCGTTATGGAAGGGCCTGCTGGGCTTCTTTATTTTTGTTTTTTTTTTTGTTACCCCGCAACGTTCTCTCTTTGTGCAATTTTGAAAATGAAGCGGCTTCTTGCGCGCTAGACGTATATGATGAGCTCTAGAGAAGCTTTTTCTTCACGCTGTGGTTTGCGAGTTGAGCTTTTTTTCGAAGCTTTACGAGTGACATATCGAGAGTCGTTAGAAAAACGTAACGTTTCTTAGTCCTAGAGGGCTTTCGTCAAACGCGCGCTTACCAAAGAGAGAAATCTTTTATTCGGATCGCCATCACCTTACTTTTCATAACGCAGAAACTCGAGCAGCCAACAAAGCAAGCGGTAATTCGTTCGATAAACACACGCGGCTAATACACACCGCGATATAAAAAGAAAAAAAGCAATTCGCTCGGGGCGCAAAAGAATCGATCGAGTCGCGAGAGTGCAGCACCAGCTGCGCGAGGGTGTATTATCGAAAATCCTGCGGATCGCAGTCTACGCGTAAACACATATATATATATATAGCCCTCGTCTCGACTGTTTTCCTTGCGGCGCGGAGCTTAAAGCGCGTATATAGCGAGCGGGGACTCGGAATAATCCCCGTAAGCCGTATAAACGCCGGCAATTTGTGCGCCGACGAAAACAATATTCCCCGTGAAACTCCATGTACATACATTATATATACAATAAGATTCATCCCTAATGCATCCGCGCGTTTTCGCCTTTTCCATCCTTCGGTTATATATATATATATATATATTAGGCGATTAGTCAACCGCTTGTTCGACTGCGTGGAACTGATCGACGCTGCTGAGAATAATTGTCGCAGGTTATACAGCGACGCTCGCGGCTCGTTTGCGTTGCTGCGAACTTTTCAGTGTTAAGTTAATGCCCGAGAAAGCTGCCGGTGCAAGCCAAAAACCGAATCCATCTTTGTATATCATCCGATTTGAGTCAGTCCTGAGCTCGATTCACCGCATATATGGGAGGAGACCAACGAGAGCGAGAAGTGAAAATTTGCTGGGACGGTATATATTGACCTCGATCTTGCGGCTGGTGCAGCGTATATATATATACGTGTATTTGTCTTGTAGCTGTATCCCAAGGCGTAATGGAGTGGCAGCGCAATCGGATCCGACAGAGATCTCAGATTTCGCTTCCGATCGCATGCGCCATCACTTCTCTCTCTCTCTCACTCTCTCAATCTTGCTTTATGTGCGCAGGGCGCGTGTTCCCAGCAACGTCAATCGATTAATGTCTCTGTGCAAGTCTATTATATATATATATATATTTATACGTGCGTTATGCGGTATAGGATCGTCGAATATTGCTGGTGTCTATGGTGCGTCGTAGGTAGACATCGAGTTATATATATATATTGGTTGTAAAGCTCTAACACGACTTGCATTCAATTTTACCCAGGTACATGCAATTAGCGCTTCTGTACCGGAGGAATTCACATCGATTGTTAAGGATTTACGGTCAACCGCAAATTTGTCACCAAATGGAAACGTACTCACTATATATATATACAGCTTTATAGTTTACAAGAGAAGAAAATAGGTGTAAGAAAATCCGTTTTGCAAGTACGTTACATTATATGCGTATTAGCAGCTGCCACATTTACATCATCGAGTGATTTACGGCAAATTGGAAATCCGAGTGTAGTGAGCGCGCGTGCGAGTTGTATATACGCGTGAGACGCAACACCCGAGCTACTTATATACGTATAATACAAGTCTGCAAGTCAGCGAAGTCATAGAGACGTTAACCACTCTAGCAAATAGTGCGTGCCGATTTCTTTCCGTTAATCGTGAACCTTTTCTCACCAGTACAGTATAATTAGCGTAAAGCGGATAAAAAGCATAGATTTCGTGTGTAAATATTCAAGAGTTGAATAGACGCGAGAGCAGCAGCTCGAGGAAAGAAAAAAATGCCTGTACTCGTTTCGTTCGGTACGTTTGGATGGTGCTGGTCTAGCAAGAGTGAAAATTGTCGCTGAGAAATGCCTCGCTTATGGGCAAACGAATCGACTGAACATTCCTGATTGTAGGCGGCGATTTATTTAGTTGCCAACCGTTCGTTATGGGATAGGTGTTTTGGCGAGCGTCCGAACTTTTTTTTTAGGTTGTCTGTGACCTCGAGACCAAAGGATACCTCTTTTCGCGTGCGGCCATGATGTAATCTAGTACGTTCGTGAAATCATAGTTGTAAAATTATCGTTCGGAAAACTTTCGTTTCCGAGCTATTATTGTGGTATTTGTCTACTTGCATATAAATAATTTTAAATAATATTATTATGATAAAGGCGTCCATAATGCGTATAAGATTTGCAAAGTTTTGGATGAAAAAAAATCGGCAAGATTTTGAATTTAATAAGCTCGACTTTAGTAGTAATATCAGTATCATTGTATACTTGTCTGACACAACTTGATTCACACTCGTTTAACTCTCATTTGATTTTTAAAAAGAAAAACGACAGTAACACTTAAATGAACATAAATGCGCATACAGAAGCAAGCATTACTGCATTAATTATGCAATCGCCCTGCAAAAACGTATTTGCGCAGCTAACTCAAAATATCCATACGTTCATCAACGAACCTCTCTATACAACCAGTTCTCCGTGTATTACGTCAGCGATTCATCCGAAATCTTCCTGTTCATCGAAACACAGAAAACAAAAACCCGTGAAATATTACCATTTCAAAAAAAAAAAAAAATGCCTAAGCAGGTCCCATCGCAAAGCATGATACGAGTCGGTCTCTCTCACTCTCGCAAAGTCGCTATATACACAATATTTTCGAGAGCACGTATATATGAATGCGCGCGAGCGCGGCGCGTCAGCCGCAAGTGAAAGTCCCCTCGCGCCGCAAAAGCAGGCCATGGCTCGGGCCCTACACCACTGCGCCTTATGCAATAACCCGCATCCACGCTAACACACACGCGATAGACACACACACACACACACACACAGGTGTTGCGATAGTCGGCGCGTCTACAGCGTATTCGGACAACAAAAGTATATTGTACAATGTTCGTGCAGGTATACATACACGGGATGTGTACGAGTGGATAGGTGCCTCGGCTGTTATTTATTTATGAACGTGAATTTCGCTGACAATTAATTTTAGCTCCGTTGCGATGTTGATCGTGTGTGTGTGTGTGCGAGTGATGGGGAAATCGAATACTTTTCGAGCTGCTGAAAAACGTGTTTATAAGGCTCTCGGTGCTGGAGTCTGAGCGTTTTCTCCATTACTGCCACGAGATGACTTCCGCGTGTGAGATTTAGCGTGTACGCGTACCTACACCGAGCGCTGCACGTGATTTCGTGGTATACACAGGCATGCGATGATTGTGAAATCGTTCAAGACGCCCCGGCTAACAATGGGACGATTGCCGAATTCGGAAATAACAAATTGGAGATGGTTTCGTCGACGATAAATAAACAAATGTACATCATTTATTTCCCATTATTTCCTTAATTATTCTTTATTGATCTTTCGATCATCGGCCGATCGATTCATAACATCTATATATACTTTCCTTTCTCACCTCGTTCGAGCTCCGCTTCTATATATATATTTCCCCCATCGCCGCGATCGTGCATGCATTATACCAAACGCACTCGGTCGCTTTGCTCCAGTGCGAGAGCTCGTAAAATCCGTCTAGAATCGTGTAAACAAAACGGCTCTGGCTCGCGCATATTTGCCGCTCTCGCGAATATTCCTTATAACACATCAATATTTAAGTGGGCTCTCCGTAAAGAAAACTACGCCGCGAAATAGGTTTTTTTTGCGCGTTGGAATAGGCTATATATGAATGTTAACGGCTGTTGATTTTATGCCTTGATTACAGGCTGTGTGGCTCCTGTGTAGCGCGAATTTTTTGACAGTTTTTGCCGGCGTATACGCGAGGTAAGAAGTTCGCTGCGTCTCGTTGCACACGTTTAATCTTGTTTCGTGTATCTGATTATATCCACGGAGTTCGAGTGTACACGTATATACGCATTCTTCATAGGCGTTTGAACGAATGAATAAGTAAACATTCGCGGATATACATTCGAAATGGTGTATTTCCTTTTTATATTACGATAAACTGAACGCTGTGTACTTATCGCCTTCTAATAAATCCAGCGATATCACCGAGAAAATCACCAACGTGTTTTTACCCAACCGTGTTTCTAAAATATGCACCGGCCAGCCGGGACTCACACGCACGACAACGATCTATCATTAACGCAGAAATAACAATTATCTCAAAACTTATAATTCATCGCTCTAATTTCAACGCGGATAATTCCTACCTGTAGGCGGCCACGCTTACGAAAATTTTACTTTCACAATGTTAAGGCGTCGTCGCGCGCGCCGGAGAAAGCAATTGCCGCGCTTACAACTTCACGAAATTTCACATCGCGAAAAATTGCACCATCCTAGAATTTCGATTGGCGCTTTAACAGTGCTTGTGTGCGTCTGTCTTTAAAAGCGTGTGGTATAACTGGAAGGTAACGTAAAAACACGCGTGTGCGGTTCTTTGGATTATTTGTGGAGATTCGCGGTGTGCGCGTGTGGAGGAATGTAGGGTAAAACGAGTTGTTCCACCGCACAAGCGAATGGTTTTTCTAATCCGCGGAGCGAATATAACCGTGATATTAGCATATATTTCAAGGCACATAAAGGCAGGATCGCTCCGCCGCGTATTATGCAGATTTTCTTGAAAACCCCGCGCTCGGTATATAATACAGCTTTTTACGGTCTATCTATAAAGCGGTGTAAAAATTTGGGAAAGTGAGAAATTATATTTTTATGGCATATCTTCTTTTACGTCGAAAAATCAACTTTCTTGTGTATCTATATGTATGCATAAAAATAAATCGTATCGACCGCACGTGAGATATTTCTGTACCGATTCTCGTTGTATAGTTTCTCTTCGTAATAATTATGAATACATCCAAAATACAAAGCGTCTACTTTCATATCCAATGGCACAATACGTTCTCGCATAAATTCTATTCCAAGGAACAGACGAGAAAACTTTCGACTTCGTATATAATAACAGCTAGGCATATTTCACTTTCGATCAAATCGTATATATCATATCAATCGCATCACTGGTATCTATATCTAACATAAGCTTGAAGTAGTACTCACCATAAGGCAGGGCCGCGGAGATGCATAGGAGCAATCCGAGAAGCAAGTGCAGCCTCGTCGCCACCATCTTCTCTCTCTCCCTCGTTCTTCTCTCTTGTCGATCTTATGTATATATATCTGGTACTTTCCTCCCCGCTAATTCTCCGTCGTTAATTCCGCTGCTGCTGATGCTGGCGTCGTCGTTCCGCTGCACACGCACACTTCATGCGATAATCTTTATCACGCGCGACACTTACATTTGATCTGGAATAATAATAGAATTTGCCACAGGATGAGTGTTGGCGTGTAACGCACCGATCGCAAACGGGACAAGGAACGAAAAAGGAAACCGGCTAAACTGCGTTATATTAGCGCCGAGAGAGAGGGAACCGGCGCGGCGGCTGTTTATTAGGCGCGAGAAACGAAACCGATGGTGCGTCGTCGACGCCGGTGCGAGCCGCTCTAAAAGTCCGCCGCGGCGAGCGCGCGAAACCCATGGTACATAAAGTGTATACAGGTATACGGGAGATGTGGCGGGACTCGAGCGACCTTCGCTGTGGGCGAGCGGCGGCGGTCGAGAGAGAGAGAGAGAGAGACCGTAAGTAAGAGCGTCTGTATATGCTCACCTCTCCTCGCGCCCATATTACACTCAAGATGTATAAAGCGAGAGAGAGTGAGCTGCGTTTCGATCGAGATCTCGAGAGAGCTGTTGTTGTTTGACCGCGCGCCGATGTTGGATGGATCGTTGGATGGAAATGAGCGTGTGTGAGTCGGTATAGTGCAGACGTGCTGTTTCCTACCAGTGCGAGAATAACGTGCGAATGTAGAAAGCGTGTATCGCTAATTTTTATGGTTATTGGGGTTAACGTGTGTGTCGAGGATGGAAAGGTTCATGCTGGCCGATAAAGCGGGACAATTAGCCTTTTTTGTTCTATGCGCGAATTGTATTTTTACTGCTTAATAAAACTGGCCGAGCTGAGATGAAATCTACGTTTATGTTGTGGGCTCGAATAATTTTGTCCGGATAGGCTTTCTCTCTTAAAATACATGACTGATTAATGCTCGCGTCTAAGGACTCTGCAATTTACACAGAGATTATTATCATTATAAGAGTATTAAAACAATACGGCATGTAATCTCGTAGATATAAAAGTGTTGAATAACGTCGACTTTTCAATATTTTCAAACTGCATTTCCATGAAGTTATAGGCAAGATTTAATTTCTTATTGTTAATTATTAATTTTTATCGCTTTAACGTTAATAAGAGATTAACGTTCAATATTCATCATGTCGCTTATAAAACAAATTTAGTTCCAGTCACTTTTCATCGGTCGAGATTGGTTTTTATTCCGCATGCAGTAAAGGTTATCCATGCATGGCATCCCTCTCGAAAAACTAATACGTATTGCGTGAATTCCAGATCTAATTCATTAAAATTCGTGCACCAACCGAAACTCGCGCGTGCAATTGCTCTTTAAAAAGTCATAAAAATATCGTTAAAAGACCCAACTAATAACGGTTTAGTGCAACACTACTGGCATATCCGTTATGTCACACGCCGATTAGCGAACGTCGGTGTCTTTTTATACCATTGCCACACGGGGCTAATTTCGCAATTCGCTAAATAGACTCGGACCTTTTTCATTTCGCGGGGGACACAACTAAATGTGCAAAACCGAAAAACCGCTCCTCATTATACGTCTAAAAATAGATTAGAATCTTGAACGCTTTGCCTGTTTATTATTACGAAATGCAATTAAAACGTGTTGTCGAGACAATCTTTTTAATTCTTTCTCGACGTCAAATTATACACGATTACGCATTCAGCCAACTGATTCTTTTTTTTTTTGTAGTTGGTCCGCGCGGATTCTAGTGAAACGAGTGCTATTATTTAAATTAGTCCCGGCTAATAAGCAGTTTGTTTTCATAAGTAAATTTGAGAGAATTTCATTTAAAAATATGGTCCTTTACAATAATTCAGGTTCAAGGCCTTTGAGAAATGCTAATCTTGGAAGAAATTCACCATGAATTATTCAGGCCAGACGAATGTAAAAAATTCGCATCGAATTCTTTTCTTGTGTATAGGACTTGATTAATTCAGAGTACATCGCTTTACAGAAATTACTCTCAATATTATTCAGACAAATAGTATATTTTAAAATTGAAAGTATAGAATACGTAGAATTTATCAGTAGTCACTGAACTTGTGCAGTATAGCCGCTCGTTTGAGATATTGTATCTTTTGAAAATCAGCTAATTAATGCATTTGTATATAAGAAAAAAATTAAATTTTTAGAAATTGTTTGTACATAAAAATTTTATAAAAATCGTATTATACTATTATAATGCTTTTCCGCCAAGTCAATCGCTAAAAACTAACCCTCCATCACACACGTATTTCAAGTTCTCTCGCTTTTTTTTCTATCTGATAACGTTTTAAAAAATTAAAAAAAAAATCAGGGGTATTTCGGGAAGTCGGGTTAATTTAGCACACAATCGCAGTCGAACGAAAGCGGGAATTCATTACGTTGGATTGGCATGCACTCAGACTCGGTATAAAGTGTATCCGCGTGTTCCCCGTGTAAAACACGAGTATTTTGGATATTGCGCTCAAGGTGGCGACCGTCGCGTCAGCGGGAGGGAAATATACCGTACAAATCAAGCTGGAATCCCAATATAATTCTTGCTAAAAGTGAGAGCTTCGTAGTGGCTTTATCGAAATGCATCAGTAGCGTTGAATTGGATTCTGGTTCACTTTGACGCGTCGAGTGCCGTCGGGTTGAACGCGCTTTCGAGATTCACTCACGTATAGCCTTCGCTTCTATATAATTATATCAATCTGGGATGCTGATGCAAATGATTCGCCAGTCGGATGCCAGTTTAGCTCAGTGTTATATATTAGTAACGATAGCGACTAATAAAATCCGATCTTTTATCATTTTTATTAACCGTATAATAATCATAAATTATAGGGACATTAGCAAATGTGGTATTGAGAATGTGCACAATTACACGAGCATGCGCTAATTAAAATGAAAATAAATTAAAATTCTTTAACGAATAATCAGGTTTGATTTGCGATAAAGAAATATTATTTGTAGTACTCATATTTTATGATAAGTATTATTACGTTCAGTTTCGCAAAACATTTCACATATGATTGTATAAGTAATGATGAGAACACTAATTGACTTACGAATTCATACAAGTACCTCAATTTCTTCACAAAGAGGTAGCGAATTTCAATCGTGATATTATTAAACTTGCTAATATAGCAATTGGAATATTACAAGCCTACGTATTGCAATTAATGTTTCTTATTAAACTTACGCAATGTGTGAGAAAGACTGTGCACGAAACGGTTAAAACAAAGCTAGTTTGGACCTGGAACAACTCAACGTCGGAAAGCCATCGTAATCCAAAATAAAAATTGAGATCTTTCACAGTCCTCGATCACATCTACATGCTAATGGCAACGTAACAGTGCACACACACACACAACAGAAAATAAGCTTCGAATCCGTTCTCCCAATGCGTAAGAACCGCGCGCGCGCGCGCAAAATCCATCGTTAGCCCGAAAAAAAAGCACTAGACAAAATCCACCCTAGCAAGCAAAAGAAACTGAGAGAGAAAAGCGAGAGGTAAAGGAAAATTGGCACACGTCAACGGCTAACGCGAAACAATCATGGCGGAAGTTGGTCCCCTCGCCTGCCCCCGAATTCGTTGGCACACACTACTCGAAAGCTCACACACACACACAGAGATAGAGAGAGAGAGAGAGAGAGAGACACGTACGTATATATATATAAGCTAGTGGTACTGCAGGTGTAGGTCGATACCTAGTTAGCTCACCGCGCCGTCTAGCTGCCTGTCGTCGTCCTATACGCCTATATACACACGTGCGTACACATGCGCGCACACAGACACACACGGCGGCGGCGTGGCGCGCGCACACACACACACGCACGCGCGCGCGCGCACTCACACGCAGAGAGACAGAGAGAGGAGAGAGCGGCGGCGGCGCGAGGCGCGCGCTCAGTTTGGACTGGGGGCTTGGCGCCGACTGCCATCGTCGTGGCCAAAGCTCCGGACGAACCGTGCCGCCGCCGCTGCTGATGCTGCTCCTGCTGCCGCTGCTGCTGCCGCTGCCGCCGGCATATGTATTGGCCTCGCAAGCTCCACCCACGCGAGATGCGCGCGCAAGGGGTTGGAGTCATGGGAGGTCTCCTCTCGAGTTTGCGCGGCTCTCTTATTCTCGCGGAGGGGAGGACGAGGGGAAGGGGATGAGTCCATAGCGCGACCTTCGGCCCGTTCGAGCTTGCAAGCTCTGCGTCCGCCGCGCGAATGCGACGACGCTGATTTATGAAGGTCGACCCTCTCTCTCTCTCTCTCTCACTCTCTTTCTCTTGTGAGTGTGTGTGTAAGAGAGAGAGAGAGAGAGATGGCTGACGCGGATTTCGGGATTTGACGTTTGTTGCTCTTTGCCTTGGCGCGCAGGTTTTTCTGCTGCTTGCGGGGTTGCGGTGACGGTGGGTGGGTTGGGAGGGGGGTAAAGTAGCCGTTCGACTACTTCCGGATCTCGGAGGTTTTACGGGCTTTGGGAGGGTTTGGACTCTTGATGCAAATAGGAATCGAGTTGAAGAAAATTGACGTGGTGGGCGAGGGTTTCGCGCAGGATGTTGCGAGGCTTGAATTTTCGTACGATTCTCGGCGAGATGAGCTTGTGCGAATGATTATGTGTATGAATTTCAGTAGAAACAGACGAGCCGAAAAGACATTTGCCGCTGCTTTGACAATTGGATCAATGAAATTTTCAGCGGCAGCCTATCTGGTATCCTTAAATTTTATAATCCATTCACTTATTGGATGAAAGATTATAAAATATTTATTTCACTCGAGATGATATTATTACATGTCAGTTACATAATACAGTTTTTTCCATGTCAGCGAACAATCATACATTATAAAACAGTTTGCGATCCTTTCAATATTTTAATAATGTGTCATCAACCAAAAAAAAATTGTACATTTATTCAGCTACATATTCATTCAACATAAGTATATCTTATACCGCTAATTAGGTCTGCGAATAAAAAAAAAACCGCAACGATCGCAAACTCCATAAACACGTAATGCAGGTATTGCGACAGAAGCACGAGCAAACAAAAAAAATATGGCGGAGGGGGGGTGAGAGGGAGAAACGCGCAGTTGACTGTCGACGCGGTGCAGAACATCATAATCCAGCGTGTTTTTCTCAATCTCGATTCCCGATTAAATTAACATTTGATACATTCCATCCGGCCTGAGGAAATAATAGCGTGCGGCGAATGTTCGAGTGTCGCAGGCATTCGTATATACGGAGGAATTCAGAGGTCGCGTGAATATGCCATCTTGCGTCGCTTGTACACATAATAAGGCGAGCATTATATTGTCGTCCTTGCATACATATACAGTCGTGCATATAGCTCGGTAATCGCATTACTCACGTCGTCGTTGAATCTCGCTTCTCTCTCTCTCTCTCTCTCTTTTTCCCTGATCCTTTTTTTTTTCTCAACTCCTTTCAAACCGAGCGGAAAATAAAGCGCGATGAAGCAAAGTTTATGATTCTCTCGAGTGTGTGTGTGTATATTTACAAATTTGTGCAATAAACTTTTGCGCTTCGGGACATTTGTATTTGTATTTGTCGTGCGAGCGTCGCCGCGGTTTATATGCGTGTTGCGTGGACACACAAAACAAAAGGTCATTTCTACCGTGAATAATGGAAATTGCGCGTTTATGTACCGTACACCCATATATATTTTATTTATATAAATGATAATTATAGACATATTAAGAATGAAAGGTAGATCGACAAGTAGTAAATATTGCACCGCAACATGCTACTCGCAAATCCATGATTCATTTAATGCGATCGCAGCCTATAAACAGCATACTTCCAGCAATACATATTCACGCTCGCTTATCATGCTAGAAAATCGTAGTTCTCGGCGTCTCGAACCCAAACATCTTTATGTGTCCTTTGTCCGAACGATAAATTAAATCTCTCGCGCTCTCATTATTAGTCAGTCCGAAGAATCGACGCCTATATACGAGCCTATATATATATTGTACACCACATAAAAAAGAAGGGGCAGAATCTCAGCGATTTCCTGCGAGTTCGTATAGCTTACCTTTCTCTCTCTCTCTCTCTCGAATAAGAGAATGAGAGAGAGAGAGAGACAGAGAGAGCGATGCACGCACGAGTGGCGATTGGAAACTGATCGATCCGCGCGCGTGAGCCGCCCGCATGCGGCTGGAATCCCAAATTCGCGGGCAAACTCATTTAAACCTTTGCTGTTCTCTCTAGTCGAAGAGAGCGAGAGAGAGAGGGAGAGAGAGAGGAGAAAAAAAGGCACTCGTTCAGCGCCGCGATTATTCTTTCTCGCGAAGAGGAAATAATATATTTTTCAGAGCGCGAGAGTCTCGAGGAGAGTTGCGCCGGAGAAATAATCAAAACGAGGAGCTTATAAAGTGCGCTCGTGCGGCGTCCGCGCGTTGCGCTGGACTGAATTCCGTATCAGTTTTGTCGATGGGATTTTGACTCGGTACACGATTGTTTTGTGTATAACGTCGCGGCGCCTCGATTATATTATCAAGCGCGGCATCGATTTTTTTTTTCGCATGCAAATTCGCGAGATATGGCGGATTCGCGGATGCGCTGCTGTTCCGGATTTCGTGGATCTCGTTCTACCATGACTCGTATATTCGGGAGTGAAGGAAACGACAAATTTGACGAGGTCGAGTGAAAAATGTTATATATAATAAAAATGCAAAATCGAACGAAATATCGACGAGAAAAATTCCATGGAAAGGACAGTCGTATTACCGCAATTAACCAGCGCTATACAGGAACGGCAGCAATGTCTCTGTCGCATTATGCTTCGTGCGCGGGACAAAAAGCATCGTCGCGGCGACACAACACGTATCGTACACTCGGTCCAAGCTTGGCCCACCGATGCTTCACGCAAAACCAATAGGCGAGAGAGCAGCAGCAGCAGCTCATGAGCAGTCCCAGTGGAGTTTTGTTCCTCGCCATGTCCCTCGGGCCATCCGCCATTCGCCCGTCAATCTCTTCAAAAGATACGCTTGCACAATGAGCTCCTGCTCCTCTCGCTACTCCGGCTTTTTGCTTATATATATAGAGAGAGAGAGGACGTATCGACGAGAGCCTCGGCGAGTAAATAAAAGCGTGGCGCGCAAACCTCGCGATTTTCCCATTAGCGAATTTCTATCCCAGACGAGCGTATCGATTATGACTGCTATATGGTTGGGATGATGATGCATGTGTATGTAGGAACTTTTTTTGGGACGGGACGTAGGACTTTTGTTTTCTCATTGTATCAGCCTGAGGTTATGCATATGTTGGTCGAAGATTTTCAATAGAATATTCTAATACGAGTTTCTTATTATATCACATATTTCTACTGCTCTCTAAATTTGAAAATGTGAGAACTCGTCCATGAAATATAGAAAACTGTGTATTTGAATATGCTTCTAAGTGAAATTTCACTACAAAAATGTGAAATTTTTTAATTTGGCGTTTTTCATGCGCGCGTGCACAGGTTTCTTTTTTCGAGAACGAGTTTTCACGTTTTTACATTTGGAGAGTATATCATTAAAATGGAATGAAAAAATCGAAAAGCTCATACAGAGTGACGACAATTTATACGATTTTGATTAGCAATTACTTCTTACGAGCCACTGTGAAATTAAATAAGGTAAACTGTATATCCTCGAGTCGCTCGAATGATAGATGTGAAGAATGTACTTGACCCAATAATATTATGCTATTGTTGAATCTGCTAAATGTCAAGAACAGCCAATGGCTTCTGCGGCAGCTCTGAGAATCGTTACTCAAAAAATTCTCACAACTTTTCCACACGAGCGAGAATCTCACAATTGACGCTCTTCCCATCCGTTCTATTGTACTCGGCTAAATGACAATGTCGACTCGTATCTGGGCGTAAAGTATGCTAATTCTCCATGTCCTTCGTTCTCAACCCTCAACAAATAAATGTTCTTATTCCAAAGATTTCTGTGCGCTCACCATCGACGGATAGTATAATTGTTGAAATCAACCATTCATTCAAAGCTAAAATCCCAACTTTCCACAGTATAAAAATAATACGAATGCTAGCAACTACCGGCGAAAATTTAATGAAAAAAAAAAGGCAAAAGAAAAAAAGCCTCGTTCACACTCCATTCTCACCTCTCGAGTGCGCATAGCTGCCAGAGGAGGGGGTTGGGTGGCAGTCGAAACCGAGAAGTTTAATATCCTTTGAGGAGCGTGTCAGCAAGAGGGGAGAGGACTGAATATTTTCTATATATGCGCGAGAGAGCGGCACGTGACCGGGACTCGAGCCACGCGCCAACCTAATACACTACACGACGAGGCTCTCCACTATATATTCCCCATCCATAGTTACATACATACATATATATGCCTCACAGCTGTATATAATGTAGCGCGCAGGGGTTGGGAGTTTCGCTGGTCGTGAATTATGTCCGCACCGGCGCTCCGTTGATTCGAAACTTGGGAGATGAGTCCAAGCGAGTCACGCGTACAGTGGTAATGTTGCATCGCGACTCGCGTGGACGAGAATGTGATTTTCGAGAGACGATGAACGCCGTGGCTTGCGCTTCCTACTTTAACCCGCTGTTAAACGAGTGGCTCCGCGAGACTCTAAGGGATTATAGCGTTTAATAGTTGGGATTTGTTTAAACGAATCGAGATCGAGGTGTAATTGGTGATGCTAGTGAGAGGAAGATTGGCGGATTGGACTGTGCAGAATGAATTACACTGGTTTTGGCTGTGCAGATGCGTGAAGATGCGCCAAAGGTGTGTATAGCGTCGGTATGGTAGGGAACTTTGTTGTATCGAGTTTTACTAGGGAGCAGTGTTAGTCGAAAGAATATTTAAATTATTTTCAAGGAAGAGTCTGCACCTGATCAAGGCATCTAATTGTCAATTAGTCGTGAGAAAACGGCAAAAAAATGTCGTCTGATCTAATGATTCTCGGACCATTGCAAACTCACGTATCGCGCGCTTATGCATTTTGCACGAAATAATAAAGTTTTTCCCAATTTTTAAACGCTGCTTTGCAATTTCCATTCTGTTCAAATTGAGGAAAAAGGATAAGGGCATCGATATTAAAATTTAGCCAAATTAAAGCTCTCGTTAACATTTTTCAGGATTATAAATATATTTGACGTTTGATCAGTGCCAATATAAATTTTTATTGAAATGAAAAATAAACAAAACGTCAATATAATAAAATAGCCATTGAGTTATGAGAAATGTATGCATATACGAGCAATTCATTAAACACCTTTGCAAATGAGCGAAAAAAATCCTTCTCGAAATATCAACAGTTCTGTGTGAATATTGAAATATCACGTACCGCATTGTTCCGAAATTACCATTTAGGAACGGAATCGCGCTCTCGCACACAATGTTCCGGAACCACCCACTAGATGGCACTCGAGAACAAAAAGCTCAAGCCCATGCGCCGGTAGTTCTGCCATTACCACGTCCTGCGAACGTTTCGTACAAACAAAAAAAATGACTAAATAAAGTGTGTCGAACAATGTGTTTCCATACTAAAAAAAATCGAAAAACGGTGAGAATAATTTTTAATTATCTTCGCATTCGGAATTCTTTATGTAATATATGATAGGTGCAGTGTATAACGATATGTAAAAATTAAAAAAAAAGTCATTACGAAGGGACAAGAAACAGATTATCGCGAGCACAAAATTGCATTACAGTTTCTTTGCCCATTGCTATATATTTTGTCTCCCACGCCTCCACGATAAGTATCCATTTGCAAATTCAAGCACACAAATGTAATATCCAAGTAAATACAACGCACGATACCCATATTCATAAAGTCAAATCGAATAAAGGATCGCAAAAAGTTCGAAGCGAGAGAGAGAGAGAGAAAGAGACAGTGCGCACATAAATGCATACAACGAGAAAAACGAGAGGGAAAGAGCGCTAGAGTGAGAGAGAGAGAGAGAGAGAGAGGAACAGAGCAACGACGGTTTATTGATTCGGTTTTTCTTTTCAGCCAAGTCGAGTTTTTCCCCCGCGTCCTTATAGACGCGTCGCAGGCCGCCGCCGCTGCTGCTACTGCTGCTGCTGCTGCACAGTGTAACCGTCCGCGGCGCTTTTCGCGCTTTTTCCCGCGCACCCAGCTATACATGTAGGTATAGCAGCCTCCCTCTCTTGCTAAGAGAGAGAGAGAGAGAGAGAGAGAATCGTATATACAGAGATATACACTCAGCAGGAGATATCCATCCGTATATATACACGATCGAACGACTCGCCAATTGGGTCAACCTCGTTCTTCGCTCCTCCTCGTTCCTATCCTTTCTCCCTGGCTGTTTTCCTTTTCTCTCTACTCGCGGCGCTTTCCTTTATGCGTTATGCGATTTTCCGAGAGGAGAACGGCCTCCGTCAAGCTGGGGAACGTCGCTTTTTGTTCCTCGGGATATACGTCGTGATTTCGTTTTCGACTTTCTCCCTCTCACTCTCGCCCTGCAAGTGGATCGAGCGAGCGACGAGGACTTTGCGCCCGATGCTATTTTCCCTTGGCAGCAGCTTCTCACGGTGCGGCGCCTCTTGTGCTACGCTGAATTCTCGAGTAAGATGATGCGCGAGAGCGAATCTTCCCGTCGCGAGGAATGAATAAACAGTTATGGAATTCGAGGCATTATATTTTATCCATCGATCAGGTTTCTATTGTTCTGGTGATTTATTCTGAAAATCTTTACCGCGTAATATTTACGAATCGACGATTATAAAGGAACTTGGATAAATAGTTTGAACTCGGTAATTCACGGAAAGAGATACGTGCAGTAGCTTAGCTAACTTGATTTTAATTTTATTTTTATATACTTTTTA
Source organism: Megastigmus dorsalis (assembly GCA_900490025.1). Taxonomy (NCBI): domain Eukaryota; kingdom Metazoa; phylum Arthropoda; class Insecta; order Hymenoptera; family Megastigmidae; genus Megastigmus; species Megastigmus dorsalis. Next base: position 27,297 of record UELU01141862.1, read on the forward strand.
TAACACAGTAAATCAGATTCCGTTTAGCTATAGTAAAACAAAGTCATTAAATACATTTAAAGTATACAATATCTATACAAAAAGAGACTCGATCATAAACCGTATGAATATAAACAAATTTCGTACTAAGCAAAGATCCGAGAGAGATACATATAACCGCAAGCTGCAGGGGCCTTGTACATTTGCGATACATCAGTAGCGTCTGACTCTGCTCGGAACTTATCTACTCCCGACGTGTCAATATTATTCCGCCCTGCACATTGATTCGCATATTATATGCTTCAGCACGAGATACACGTCGCCAATACGGAAAATCCACAATTCAACGCGATGGACAAAAATCTCAAATCGCGGCCAGATATCGCAGTGGCGAATTAGAGAAAACGACGATAGAGGGTCTACATAGAGAATACGATGATCGAAACGAGAGCTATAACCATGGATATATAGACAGACTCGTCGGACGGGGGGAGTGTCTGCAGGAGCAGCAAGTCGAAGCGCGGAGCGTCGGAGCGCGATCGAAATGAATTTACTGTTTACTCTTAGCGAACTTCTACCTAGAGTTGCCGCCGCCGTCGCACTCCCTCCCCCCTGGTGTGTACACTCCGGTGGTGCGTATAGCCGCTGGCGCTCCTCTCCCTCGGCAGCTCTTTATCTCTCGCGCAATCCCCCATGTGTGTGTGTGTGTGTGTTCATCAAAGCCCGACTCGTCGTTCGGCCATTTATATCCTCATATCGTGGTTTTGCACATACGCGCGGATCTTCGTTTTCTTTCTTTTTGTTGAAACGTTATTCGACAAGCTCGATAGCTCGCGAGATAATTTTATTTAATCCGATGCGCACTCGCGATTGGACCCGTCGAATAGGCGCCGATACAGTTTTAGATTTCAATGTGTGCCGATCTACGTGCCGTTATCACCGAAACTGAATATATACCTATAAGGACATTGAGAGTAATTCGAAGATTATCATCGTGATGTTCCGCACCCTTCGGTATCTCCATCGAATCGGGGTCTCTCTGTATACCGAGGAAAACGCGAGAGACCTTATTTTTATGGCTTGCTGAGGATCTCCGCGAAATTCGTCAATTGGTAATATACGTATAGACGTTTTGAGCGCGTTCGATAATCTACTTGGGATGAAGAGTTATCACCTATTATTGTACATTCAAAGTACGTGGAATAACTTTTGAATTATTCAACAAGAATTGCATTACTTCTTTGATGAACGTACATTCTTTAAATGACAATGGTTTTTTTTATCGTTTATATCGCTGGCTAACGATTAGCCGTTTAAAGGCAAAAGCATTCTTAGGTAGACTTGAAGCTATTCAATTTGTCTTTGTGGCTATAATTAAATATTTGCATGGCGGAGAATGAGCGCATCGGTGCAGGAAATAAAAGACAGCAATATGCTCTTAAAGAAACACGACTTCGAGACAGAAAAAGTGTCGCAGTCGGAATGAATGTGGAATGAGAGAACGGCAGAGAAAGAGAAAAAAGGGAAAGGAGTGAGGAAGTGGCGGGGGGGGGGGGGGGGGGGGGGAGAGAACGAAGGTTAACGAGTGCAGTAGTGCAGATTAAATGAAGAGGCTTTGAGAGTACTTTTATGGATTACAAGCCTCATGCAGATTTACACGGAAATATAAGAGGTCTCATAAATAGATGTTTTGAAATATCGCTTCTATAATGCTTCGGTCCTCGTGGCTTTTCTTTTACATATTAATAATAGTTGACTCGGATTTTTGAGAAGAGAAACCGACTTTAAATGTACAATGTTAAAGGAGAAAGGTAAAGTTTTTATATATGCGTCGATATAACAAGCATTTGCTTGAACTTGAATATATTAAGAAAATGATTTTTTTATTTGTAGATGGGAAATATTAATAATTTGATAGTAATAGTAAATTTCTAATAAAAGGCTTACTATTTTACATGTAATGTATGCGCATAAATTGCTAGGAACTCGAAGTATTTTGAATACGGATGAAAGTAAAATTACGTAATTTCCCTCACGAAAAGTAACAAAAGTTACAAAGTAAACTATATTCGTTACAACAAATAGATTGGCACAATTTAAAAAAAGTATGTCAATACATAAATATATCATTTTCTTAAACGAACACCATTTTCATGAATATACTTATTCGCCCCACGATCTTGTCTTATTCGCAGCTTGCGTTTTTCAAAGAATAAGAAACAACTGTATATTATGCGAAAGTGTGTTAAAAAAAAACACATATATGAAATGCACGAAAAGCGACGACGCACTTTCAGGAGCGATATATCCCCAAGGATTATTTTAAATGCCCGGGCTATTCTCGGTGCCCTCGCTCCACAAAGGTCCGAAAATCCTAGCGTTTTAAGGCCAGAAAATAGGAGAGCGGAGAGAGGAAGCGAGAGATAGAAAAGAGGAAATGAAAAGAGGGTCGATATTAGAAAGGTAAATTAGGCGAAGAGAGTGAGAGAGAGAGAGAGAGAGATATCAGATTTAGGAGAATAAAGGGGAGAAGAAGAGCGTTTATATAGTGACTCCTTTGGAAAAGTCTTTGAATTTTCGTCTGGGGGGAGTGGGCGAGAGGATCGAGAGCATTAGACGTGATCGTAGACCGATCATTTGGCGAATGATTGATGATGCTATTCCACGACGGCCACTTGCCAGGCTGAATCGCTCGATATATTTTCATAGCTGTAGGGACGTGTTGTACACTTTATTATACACTTTATATGCGCGGATGAAATTTGCGTCTAACTGCAGATTCTCTTCGTATGATACTGGATATAGCATTTTAAATTTAATTTCACTTTGTGGATTAAGTCTAAGCGGACTTGCTTAAGCTGACGCTATGCGCCTCATATTGTCAAATGTGTTCTTTTGCGAATGGCTTAATAGCTTTTTATTTATTTATTGTTTTTTTTTTTTGATAAATTAAGCATTGTCGAAATTGGTTTACGTGGATATACTGATAATAAATTATCTCTAATACTTTTATAATTGGTAGTCATGTTTATCACAAGAATTCTCCAAACTGGAATGTGTGTTTTAATGAAGCATTTATTTTCGAGATTCTGATCGTTAAATACATATAACAGCTTCGGTAGAGCTTCGATATTCGAATGAGCTTTTTCAAAGGTGCGAGTGGTGCCCTCTAACGATGGAACCTTCATACTTAACATTCCACGAATACTCAGTAGTCTATATAGGTTGAAACGTATAATGTATTGCTCTTTAAAAAAAATTATAGATTTTTTTTCGTCTTCAGCGGTGTTAAAACTTAAAGTCTTGCATTTATAAATATTGAAGTCATCAGTTAATTAAAATGCAATAGATTAATGTATTACTTTGACACTTACAGAAATAAGAATTAGTCTCAAAATACGAGAAATGAAATAGTGTTAAACACGAAAGTACCGAAAAATCATGTAAAAAAGTAAAATAGAAAAAACGAAAGTCAACTAGTTCGCAACGAGCAATAACTTGCTTCACATACACGCCTGCAGGTCAATAAAAGTATTTCGTTCCAAGCTGCAGGAATAGACTAGAGTGATGTAACAGGCTTTAAATTTTTTTTCACCGAATTTTCAACTCAACGAATTTATTTGAGAAACAGGATACGTAATAATTACGATCTAATTTCATTTAAACTTGCTGATTTCTAACGTATCAAAAAGAAAAAAAAAATACAGAAAGCAAAAGCTTCCTCATATCCGCATCGTGAAAACCCGTCAATTTGCATCCACCGGGCCCATAAAAAGACGACAAAAAGAAAGACAGAAAAAAAAAAGAAGAGCGAAAGGGTCGTCGTTATACCTCTCAGGGATCATCGACAACTCGTCGGAGGGTGTGCGAGGGTCGCGGAGCAATAGAGAACGGGTGGCAACGTTGAGAGCCGTTAAGTTGATAAGCGAGTTTACGACTATGGAAAAGCGGCCATTTGAATAAAGCAATTTGGCCGAATGCGACGTTGCTGCCGTCGGCGCCGCTGCCGTGCGCGACGCGCGATGCCGCCGAGCTGCCTATGATGGCACTTAATTCGCCAACTCGTCCCCTTTGCCACCCCCGGACGCGCGCCTGCGCCGAATTCAATCGAACGCCCGCCACCAAAGACAGAGAGAGAGAGAGATGCTGTGTGTGTCCGCTGAGCTCGTGTATGGGAAGTGGATTCTTTTTATGCTAATTCCTTTAGACGCCCATGTCCGATAAAGGAATCGATGCAGATTACGTGCGCTGACATTAATTCTGATTGATATTTTAGGAAGGAAAGGATTTGTTTGCTTAAAACAAAATATACATTTTGTATAAGCCCTGAATGCGAGGGAAGTTGTAAATCGATAGAAGCAAAAGTATAAGAAAACAGTTTCCAAGCGTAGCTTCAATTAATCAATTATTCAGTTTTGTTTTTTAAGAACGCGACGACAGGACGGAAGTAAAAAGCTACAGCGAAACATTTCATAACGCCGGGTACAATTAAAGGACGACCGCTCGCGAGAGAAAGAGAGAGGAGCGCAACGGGAGAAAAAACCGAGACAATATAGATGCTGCGAAGTTAAAATGAGCAGAGTGAGAAAAAGCTGCTGTTGGGAATCCAGAGAGAGAGAGAGAGAGAGAGAGAGAAGGAGGACAGGAAGCTCCGTCGCGCGCGTAGCGATAATAAATCAACCAGTTGCGCCGGGGCTTCGTCCCAAACACGCCCCTATGATGTAGCCAGATGGCTTAATTTCATTGCCGCCTCCTCCTCATCCTCCTCTCGCGGCCCCGCATGCATATACACCGGTGCGCAGAGTCGAGAGCGAAGGAGCGCGGTTTTTATGCGAAGAGGCGCCCGTCGCGACGGGGGGTCTAAAGTTTCTTTTTTTACGAGCTTCGCGGCCGTGGCCGATAAGAGAATACGTGCCCGGATTTCCGCGCGAATCATCGGGAATTCACAGCCCGTAACGGCCGATTCATTATTATTGTATGTTTAAGTGAAAATTAGCCCGGCCGCGGCGATGTGCGATTAGTTCCTTTTTGCCGAGGCGCTCGACTTGATAAAGTGCGGGAGAAGCACCAATTGCGTGCCGTATATACCTTATATAAAATGCTTTTAGATGATTGGTATGGGTAAAAGAGGTGGATGTACCGGACTTCCTTTTGAATTAAAGATCGAGGAGTGGAAGATACCGAGATGATGCACTGCCGGAAAATACCGACCACTTTATTGATTTACATTGGACTTTTGAAGTGTAACCTTTTTTCCATGTATCAACGGATAATCGAGTCCTCGACACCTTTAACGTTAACAACAAGGAACGATAACTTCTACGTTATTTATAATGTGCAACATTATTTATTTTTAATATTTGCTTATTTTAAAATTTCATATCTTTGAGAGAGTTATGCGTTTGCTATAAATTTCAGATTTAATTCTTATGAATTTTATTTTCGCTAATCGAAAAATACAAATATAAATCACTCGTTTTTTAGTGACCATAAAATTTCTACGTGTTACATACACATATGATTGATTTATTCGTAAGATGTACCCAAGAAATTGTGCGATTCGGTACATCACAGTTATCTATGCGATAATTGTGCTTCGTGTATAAAACATCATAGATTAAATTATGGTATACCATATAGTTATTACAATGATGAAGTATTAAGTACACGGAGAGAAATTTGGAAAGGATTTATGTCAGTAACCATGGACACCTATTTCTTCAATTGTCAGTCGAGACATTTAGTGTCAACAGAGGAGGCTATGTTCTTCAATGCAGCG
>UELU01141862.1:33074-57631 GCA_900490025.1 Megastigmus dorsalis
CTATATATGTGCTTTCTCCTCTTCTCTTTCTCTCTCCTCTTCTTCTTCACTTCCTTTCTAATTCTTCGTGCCACGGCAGATGGGCGGATTTTCTTCCCATCGGCCGAGGCCCAAGACCTCGGCGCTGCATTGAAGAACATAACCTCTATAATTTACACAAAATGTCTCGACTGACAATTGAAGAAATAGGTTACAATGTGATTAATATAAATCCTTTCCAAATTTTTCTCCGTGTAGATGATAATATGAAATCTGGTAAACATCAGCTGGTCTGACCAATCCTGATTACTACTACTACTTTTACAGGTACATATCTTTTGAATTACAAGGTTTTAATCAACTAACTGTGACATCTCAACTTGTATGGAAGTTCTTGCTCTTTAAATACGAAGTTAAATGAATTTCTGAAATACTCACAATTAAAAAGGAATCGAATACAAAGTTTACGCGAGACAGTGCAAAATGCATTAACAATTCATTGTTTATTGTCTTGAAGTTTCAACAAAAGCAGTCGTTAACTTAACAATCAGACATTCATTTTCTGCAAATTGATCATGATTGCGTTCGTCCTTAAGATCAAACTTTCAGCAATTAGAACACATTTACACAACTGCGACTTTACCAGGTTCTAGTAAAGTACAATAAAATCATAATATTTCAAATGCATTTAGCGCTAAACCTTACTAACTTGTGCCGTATTGTACAACTGCTAAAGCTTAAGAGAAACTTCTAAATTGTTATTAAGATTTAACAAACTATTTATACTTTTAGTAATATTTTACATCATAATTTAATATTTTTTTTACTAATATAACTACATGTAATATATGCTCATATATGTATAAGTTTCATTAAAAAAATATTCGAACTTAGTATATGATTAGTTTTTTACAATAGTCTCAAGATCCATTGAAGTGCAACAGAAGAAGCAAATAAAACCGTTATTTTAGTTTGAAAGTTGAAAACAATTAAATTAAAAAAGTTTGACTCCTTTAAAGGTAGAAGAGAATCGAAACTTCGTGTTTATAATTTACAAATATCATCAATAACAAACTTTTAATTAAATTCGACAATTGTACGAATTGAAAGAAGCATTTCAAACATTTCTTCCTCGGAAGAATCAAATTGTCAAATATCGCTAATTTTCATACTGCGAGTATCACATTTTATAATTAGTTAAAATTCATGTAATTGTAATATTAAGCAGTGATTTACGTTGACAGCTCTTAATTTGTTTACTCGCTACGGCATAACACAGAAATGCAAAATACCGCGATAAATTAATCAAACGTAATTTATCTCTTCGTCATTCGCGACATTTAAGCTTTCGATCATTGATAAACAATTTAATGAAAATTACGTACTCAGCGCTAAGGACATTTAGAAAAGGTGAGAAAATTGTATTTTAATTCACCGACACACTTTGCACGCAAAGCGCAGCCGAGAAAATTGGAAGAGTGTTCCTCACTCCCTTCATAACCTATTTTCTAGCTTCATATAGACGGTTTAGCATAACAAGCGTGCGGCTGCGAATAACCATAAATTTTACCCCAGACCTTTCGAACGAGCGATAACAGCAGCAAAGGCATTTGTTTTTTCTTTACCATAAAAGAGATGAAATAATTTCCAAAATCTTTAATTTATGTAGCAGTAATAGATCAAAAGGCGAGAGATCGAAGTAACCAGTCATGAAAAGCATAAAAGTTTTATAATAAATGTGTACTTTTTATAGTTAATATTAGATTAAGTTCCAAGTCCCCTCCAAGCTGTAAAAACGCATAAACTTCCGGAAAGTGCACAGAGAAATTATAGGAGCGCAGGCGCGTTTCCATCAACAACCAGTAGCTCCTTCTACTCTCGCTCTCTCTCTCTCTCTCTCTCTATCTTTACGGCAATTTCCCGGCTTGCGCAACGCGAGCGGAAGGAACAAAGGAAGGTAAAAGGAGGGCGCGACACTTAATTTCTAGGGCGCTAATGGCTCGCAGCCGTCGAATATAATACCAAGGCGAGGGGGGGGGGATCCACGAGTGTATGTACAGCAGCAGCAGCAGAAGCAGGAGCGAGGCTGTAATTGCGCGGAACCGAGAGCACCAGCTTTGCCTATACACTATAGAGTCTCTTCGCTAATTGACCGCAAGTCTCTTATACGCCAGACGTGCGTGGAGGCTTATACGTGGAGGTACGGGGACAAAAGGCTTGTGCGTGCGCCTCGTGCCGGATGACGAAGAATGAGACGCTGCGCTGTTCTGATGCTCTATATCGTTTGGGTCGATCGCTCGTAATTAGGAGATTCGAAGATTCTTATTGGTACATCCTGTCTGACTAGACTCGCTACGCGTATCTACTTATCTTATTTGCAAAATATTGCGTTTGATAATTTTACTATTTTTAACGTTTGTAGATAAAATAATAAGCAAAATTTATAATAAGACAGTACAAAGAAGATTGGAAATGACAAGGGAAACTTGTTGAAATATATATATGATCTTAAATGAAGCATAACAATGCAAAGGGTCACGTTTCAGATTTTTCATTTTAATAAATAATAATTAATCTCCACGTACGTCAAATATTTCTTATATCATAACAATCTTGTCATAACTGAAATTAGGTATGTTTTTAATTTCTCGATCCTTATTCAATGTCTTGGATTGTTAAAATGGATTAATAATTATGTTCACAGAAAGTAACATAAATTCAACACGATTCATTGGTTTCGCTATACTCCATTAATATTTATGTCTACTGCGTAATAAAGTAAAGCTTTGTTTGCTACGCACAGCTCCAAAATCTTCAAGCACGAGGATAAACCAACAAAAAAATGCTCTAAATGACGTACGATGCTGATGAGCCATGTGACATTTACAGCGAGATAGACAAGAAAAAGTTTGTGTCCAATCCAAAGCGGCTTTTTGTATAATGTAGCAGAATAGATTAGTCGAATATTGTGGGTGTATAAAAGAGAAGCAAAACATTCACTGTTGTAAATACGATTCTGTATCGTGTATTGATGATGTTGTGTATATATGCCACAGAGCAAAGTATTTCACATATATATTGAATGATACATAATTTGTGTAATGTACAGATGCGTTTTAAATTAACTTCCACCTGTCATCGAATTGCTTGTCTACAAAAACACTTAAAAAAATGAGTATAAATCGTTGCGTAATAATAGTGATGTAGCGTGTTTTCAGGCGTGTTTTATTATCACGATGAAACATCGAAGGCACACGCATGATTTCGTTTACGTTATACAGAAACACGTCGGACGGTGAATTATCAATCGATTCAATAGAACCGTTCCTTTAACGAAACATCACCAAAGTCAACCAAGTGTCAGATTATATTCCAAAGCATTTCGAATCTACTACAGACGATGTTCAATCGAAACTTTTACTGCTATCATAGCTTGTAAAGGTTTATCAATGTGTTGTTTTTTTTTGTATCGCGTTGTTGTACAGCTGTTGTCGTGTTTGCTTGTGATTTTCGTTCAAGAAAGAATGGATGCTACAATGCTTGTCATTACACTGAAGAATGTATGTAATAATAACATGTCAGGCGTTGCGCTTAGACATCTATGTATTATGAAAACGAGCAAACATCTAATATATCCATCATAACCAGGCTATTGGGTGTTTGTGTCCAGTACCTTGTCGATCCATCCTCTCGCACATTAATCACCGAATCGTTAAAACCATTAATCGCTGCAAGGACAACAATCGTCGTCCTACCACTCAACCGACACATTTTACAAAACGGATCTCTCCGCACACTTGTTGGCACTTAACAAAAAAAAACTCTTGGCTCAATGATCCTGGATCACATTTCCATCGCAAAGCGCAATCATCGAGAATTTCCCATATAGAAATTTGGTATCTCACAGAGCCGAACGATCGTTTAACTACATCACCAAGACAACAGCTCTTTTCTTTTCTCTCTCCCAACCTAAGAACAAAGAAACGATTCTCTCGATCAACGCAAGCCTCGATCATCAGCCTCACCCATGGCATCCGCCGCCGCCGCACGCACACGCACCCGTAGCGAAAGAGAGAGAGAAAAATAAAGGTATAGGTATATGGACCAAACAGAACCACTCGCGTAAAAGACAGACGCATTCGATCGGTAAGACGAAGAAAAGAGAAAAAAAAATAGAACAACAACGAACGCAGACAATGAGAAAAACAAGAAGAAAGTAGCGGAAGACGAAGGTAAAACGCACTGGTTACGGGGGGAGTTTGTCCGGTATAGGCACGTAAAGAGGGAGAGAGGTGGGTGAGAGGCGCCGGTGCAGCCGGAGTCCGGACTCTGGCTGGCCGCAGTCGGCCGTTCCCGCGGAGAGCCGCAGAATTCTATCCCTTCCTTCTCGACTTCTCTGCCAGCTCCCTCCCGACCTCTCTCCCATCCACCCCCGCGCGGCAGAAGCGCAGCTCCCTCTCTCTCTCTCTCTCTCTCTCTTTGCCGACATCCCCCCGTATAGTCGAGCTCCTTGGGACTCCGGAGCCGTTCGCTCCTGCACGACGCCACTTATACTCCCTCAGCCTCACCTGTGCATATACCTTTGCACTCCAATGCCACCTCTATATACCACCTCTGCGTGACTCCTTACCAGCCGACGATTTTAAACATTCTCCGGAAATGTGCATTTACAAACACGAGCGCGAGAACGTGTTTTTTATTTTGTTTCTCTGTAGGTGTATATCGGTGCTCGATTATTTCCGGTGTATTTTTTTTCGTTGTATCCCTCGTCCTCCCTCTGCAGGCCATGCGCGAGGACTTTAATCGAATTTCCGCGGGGTGCCGAGAACGGGCCGTTTTCGAGGCCGTTTCTATATCTCTCTCTCTCTCTCTCTCTCTCGCGTGCACTCCCTCTCGATTTCCGCGTCCCTCGCGCGTTATACGTATACCTGTATATACCTATATATACGTTACTTACGCTCGTGTGCGCTTGTGTGTCCGCGAGCGCGTTCGTAGTGACACATTCTTTCTCTTTGTCATCGATTTCTATATAACCTTCTTTTTTTTATTTTCCTTCTTCTCGCGGGCTCCTCTGTATATACGCTTTTCCGTACACGCTCGACAGATTTGATTTGTATATTTCTTACGTTGACAACTTGAGTTTACGACGGTTCGAGCTTCATTTTCGTCCGATAAGTTGCCTTTTAAAGTGACGCTCGCTATTGACGGTTATATAACTTTATTGACATGCGATAGAAATTTGTTATTTACTATTATTGGTTTTCTTTTTCTTTTTCGCGAAAGTACGTTATAGAATAAAATATCCATAATATACCCTCGTAAAGTTGTGTAATTGCATTTTAAATAAATACTTAATTATACAAACTCGAATATTAACAGTAGATGTGCAGATTATACATTTTTATTCTTGACTATTCGGAATGCCAAAAAAAATTATACAGACGTTCGTTACACTCGTACGACCACTACAAAATACCTATCCTAAAGAGTCTTGCCCAGCTTGACATTTATCTACTACTTAATTTGTATTTTCATAATATTATTTATAATATACAATACCATTCATATTATATGTATTTATAATTTATAGCATAATCGATGACGTTATCAATCTTTTCAACATAAAAAAACGAGCTCACGAGTCGTTCTATAGCGAGTCAGTCTTTTCGCGGCGTTCCTTTTTCCAAGGCTCTTGGCCGCAGAAAAGCCAGGCAATTACACGCCCCATTAGCGCACGCATAATTAAGTTTCCTCCATTCATAAAGCGGGCCAATAATTATACGGGGAGGTCGAGGCCGTGAGGGCGAAAACAAATGATTTGGCGAATTGGCAAGTTTTCCAGAGAGAGAGAGAGAGAGAGAGAGGGAGAGAATGAAAAGCTGCGCCTCTCCAACAGCCACCTATATATACCTATAATACTACATCCGTCCGCGTGCGCACTGGGCTTTTTGCTCGGGGCGCATGTCGCGCGAGGTAGCAGCTCTCTCGCGAATTTATGATCGATAAAATATGCCCCGCGCGCGCTTTCTCTCTCTCTCTCTCTCTCACGACGTGCACTGCTATGCCGCTGGTGGTGGTGGGAGTCGCGGAAAATCGGGGAAAAGCGAGCGACCGAGGGAGGGGGTTTAAAATTGATTCGAGCGAGCTCGGAGAGCTCTTTATGCATGTACCTCTTTGCGAGTCTTCGACGTTCTCTTGCGTGTCGAAGATGTGGCGTTGATTAGGGGAGGCTGCGCGCCGTCGCGCATTTTCACGGGCTTCCTCCTTCCTTCTTATCGAGAGGCTTTCTTTCTTTTTCGTTTTTTTTTTGGTTCTGTTCGATCGTTGGGTAATGCTACGATGGAGTTGCGACAAGGTCCAAAAGTGCTGATTCGTTGCGAAAGTTAAATTTTTAATTAAATCGTTGAATAGGTGCGTAATAATTATGAAACATTCAATTATTCGAGTATTTCTCTCTAATTTAGGAAAGTATGCTGAAATATGAGCTAAAATAAGTATTTACTGTACTTATGGTGTACAAAAAGACACCGATCAAAACATCAAAGTAATACTATAATACTTTTATGCATTATGGTCTATAGAGTATATTTGATATTTCAATAAATAATGCGTTCTGTTTATTGGACTACTTGTATACCTAAATAACTGTTTTTTAGTAAAGAAATAGAGCAGCATCTCTAATTGTTTTCAAAACTCATTAGAAATTATATGCTCAAATTTTATTTCTCAAGGCAATATTTTACTTAGGTATCTAAATATGGAAGAGTAAATTTTCACTTTTTTTATATAAACTTATCAGATAAAAATTTTAGTGTTTATATTTTTTTTCAGATTTAATGAGTACTTAGCATATAGTCTACTGCAGGAAATTATAGACGCATACATATATATAATATTATGTAAACATAAACATAAGCTAAAATTTGAGCATTTTGAAATAGTATAAGGTATAGAGACTCAATCATATTGAAATCATACAACATCGTTATATATACCTATAGCTATATTATTTTTGTAGAAATGTATAGCCTCAATTATATTTTTAATTAGTATCAAAATCAATGTTTATTTTTATATTATTGTATATACTTGTATAAATACACATGGAGATGCAAATATTAAAAGAAAAGATTTTGTTTGTAAATAACAGGATTTATTACATAAAAAAAATTATTTTTATATTTAAGTTGCCTTATAAAAGTTTCTTTCCAATTCATTTATATTATGCATCTTTTATTTTATTTTAATTTTCCATTGTATTTACGTACATTTTTTGATAGCTAATTACAAGGAAAAAACTAAACAATAAAGAGAACTAAAATTATAAATACAAAAGAAAATATAATCTTGCTGCATGTCACTGGATCCATCCGGCTGACTGTTGAGTATCCTGTATAATTTATTCGAAACGCATGCAGATATACACTATGTATACATTTATATGATGTCTATATAGATATACTGAAAGGATTCTTTGTGTATATAGGTACGTCTGCTGGAAGTGAAACGCAGAGATAGGATAGGCGACTTGCCAGTTGCCAGTGTGCGAAAAAATGGCCGCCCCGGTAAAGAGACGCGAGTTGCAACGGGATGTTAACAACAAACGCGAAGATGACGAGGAAAGCGTCGAATCCAGCGGCAACGAAGAGGAGGTTGCTGAGGAACAGGTTAGTCAAATTCTAAGAGAAATTAACTCCTTTTTAACAGCTAAATGCAGACACGTGCTGATCACGACTAACCTCACTTTTTACCACGAGGCGACTGTGACTTGTACACGATCTTTATCTCAAATTGGATGTTTCTCGTTATCTGTGGCTGGTTTTATCTGCGAAATTTTCTTTTTATATGATTATAAATCATATTCCAGGGAGATTAAAACATGTCGAAGAATTACATTGACGTGTATGGCCTTGGCACATATGTCTACTTGCCGGTTATTCCGTTGTACATTTCTTCTTATTCTACGTGCATAGCCGGTTATCGTTATGCAGGCGCTACAGGGTTATTTTTCTTACTCATCATAAGTATAGTCACTTATGTTGCTGATTCATAATTTGAACTAATTTTATTTAAATCTTCCTTTAATTTAATATTTTCTTAAATTTTTAAAAATTCTAAGAGAATTATGTTTTAAACATCTACATTTAAATTTTTTTAGTTTATTGTATTATATAAAATTTTTATAGTAAATTTTTTAAGTGTATTGTATTCTATCTAAAAATCTGTATTTGTATTTTGAAATTTATATATATGCAAATGATAGCTTGTAATCAAGATTATTATGTTTTAAGGGTATGGAGATTCAAGTAGAATTTGAAGGACGCAACCCTCAAGATCCAGATTACCATGGAATAAAGACTCTTCTGCAACAATTGTTTTTGAAAGCTCACTTAGATCTCGGTAGTTTGACAGACTTAATAATATCTCAAAATTATGTTGGTTCTGTTGTGAAACAATCTCAGGATGACGAAATAGAGGAAGATGATGATGACGATGTTAATGATGTATTTGGAATTACAACTGTTGTAAATGTCTCTGATAGACAGGTAAAAATCTCAACTTTTATAATAAATTTAAAGTAAATTAAGAGTAACCATTCCAAAATTTGTGTAGTAATTATTTATTAATAAAAACTAGGGGAATCCTGTTACATAAAATTTTTTCATTTTTTTAGATTTTTCATGACTTATATTAGGGTTTATGATAGCTTGTAGCTTACGGCGAAATATTTAGTTTTTCAAATTTTAAGATTATTGTATAATAATTTAAAAAACATAAAAAATGTAAGGATGATGTGATTCACATACGTGTTGATGGGTTAATCATTCTAGAGATACTAAAATAAAATGTATTAAAATCTAAATTTTTTCCACAAATAACTTAGATTAATATACAGGAAATTTTTTCTCATTATTTGAATTGAAATAGTGCTTTAAAGTTTACTAATCTTTGACATCTTTTATTGACAAAAAGATAATATTTTATTCAACTTTTTTCAGAATGTACCGTGTATTCAAGAATTACGAGATTTATTAAGACAACTTGCTAATGAGCATGCCACTGATGCTACAAATGCCATGATAAAAAATGTACTTGAGAACGATTCTGCTGCTTTAGGATTACTAATTACTGAACGATTTGTCAACATTCCAGCCCAAATTTCGGTACCCCTTCTTGAGAATCTTATCTCAGAAATGAAACGTGCAGTGACCAAGAATATGCCATTCAACTTCTCATATTACATACTCATTTGCAAGCTTTACAAAACCAATGAAGAGAACCAAAAGAAGAAAAACAAAAGTAAACGAAAAAGTATTGCGGAAGAGCCAAACATAATTTGGAGTAATCCAGAAGAGGAAATATTTGCAGAAGAAGCAACCTGTAGTTTTGAGTTCTCTGTGGAGAAAGAATCAGACAATGGCCTTTCAGGGGCATGGACTGAAGATGACTACGAGATGGTTCCATACAGAAGAGTACTATTGTTCGACTCATCTAAACTGCCAGTAATAATCGATAAAATCAAGACTCAACTTTCTTAAATCTACATGCATCTATTCGATAATATTCGAAACCATTGTGACTGAAAACGTATATTTTTGTTGCGAGAAAATATATTTTGTACTCTTGATTGCATGTGAAAATAGTCGTAAGTAGAAAGAGATTTTCATATTTTTCTACAACGTACGGCAATATAGTCATGAAAACAAAAATTTTTACTTCATCTTGAATAACAAATAAGCTTGTCTCTTGCTTCTTATTATCTTGGTTCTTTCAATCATGATTGATTCCTATAATTTTCATGAAGTCATTAGGAAAAAGATTTATTAGACACGTGTACTCGTAACGAAAACGATTTATAATTGTATTTATGTAATAAATCCTATAATAATAACATCATGTAAAAGCTGGCAGTCCTTAACATTATCTTAAATATAAGTAATTAAATTTGATATACATTACAATATATTTATAGTAAAGAAACGCTTTTTTTTTTAATCACAATGGGTTATTCGAAAATTTAAATGAATTTCTGGTTGGCTTCGATCTTCGCCTCATGGTCCCTAAAATACTGAGCATTTCTGATACAGCAGGTGGTTTAGATTCTGCCTCCTGCTTTCGTTTTCTTTCTTCTTCTCTTTGTTTCTAGATAATAAAAATTTTTGTTAAAGAAGAGCATTTACATGATTGTTAAAAATAATGATTAATATGGTGCTTACATCTGTCTGTTTTAATGTGAACCTTCCTCCTTTGATTTGATTGATTATATCGTCGATGGCTGTAAAACGATTTATTATATTAGTTTTTTTTTTATACTTGATATACAATTATTTTTCTAAATTTATTAAAACTCGATATACATATGACTTTACTGTACTCATTTGTTAGCTTTAATTTTTTTAATCGTCATATTTGAAGTTTGTAAATTGTCGACGAATATATAAAACTAGTAAACAAATAAAATGATTATGATTCAAATAGTTTGTATTAATGGATAATTGACGAGTAGCTAAAATTGTGCTCTAAAAATTAGTGTAACAGTATAATTGCCCATTCGCAGTGTAATTTTAGAGCCCAATCAATGCTCAATCTCCAAAATTACTCGGTTCAAAGACTGTATCGTTTCGCACGTCGCAATCCTCGCATACACAAACAACTGACCAGGTTGTTGGGCAAGAGGCGGTGACTTTTTGCTGATGCCCAGGATGTTCTCCATATCCGAGACCGCCGAAGATCCGTTCCTCTCCCCCGTCGCCGTCAGTCTCTCCTTGGTAATCAGCCTAACCGAGGCGGATCCATTGAGTCCGGGAGCAGCCATCATCATCGGTGGTGGCAATGGGGGAGGTGGGGGCGGCGGTGGAGGCGCTGGTGCACTGGCCTTCCTCTCGAGCTCCGCGACTCTGGCCTCGAGCTCTTGAACCAGTCGTTGCATAGCCTCGGCGTTGCTCTCGGCGCGCACCGCACGCTGCACCACCATCTCCAGCTCGGATTCGGCGAGCTTGAGCTTCTCCTCGACTATCTCGAACTCGACGTTCGACTCCTTCTCCTCGAGCTTCTCCTGCAGCAGCTGGAGCTGAGCCGCGCTCGATTGTCGCTCCTCTTCCAATGAGCGCTTGAGAGTCTCGACCTCCTGGAGTACGACGAGGAGACGACCGCTCGGATCGTCACCCACGTCCGCCATCAGTAGAGCCGATTGATGCGCTAGGACGTTGCGCTCTTTTTGAATCTGGAAATTGGAGATTTTCGGTTTTAGCCGGAGGAGAATGTTTGTACTGGGAAAGAAGGTGTTCTCGTTGCTTGGACAAACGCGAAAAGATAAGGTCGAGTTCTTTGGTTCGACTGACGATTTTGAGCAAACGACATTGCGAGCTATGAGTCTCCAGTTTTTTTTTTGTTTTCTTTTTCATCTCAGAAAGCTACTCCACCCAAGTTTATGAGATAAGGCTCTTTTTCTTTTATTGATAAAGGCCAGTGTGTGTATAAAGTCGTAATATTTTAAGCCAACATTCTATTCGTCATAATTTTTAAACCAGACTTCCAATTCCCTGCGATACTTGAAAATTTTACGGCAACGGTTTTTGGAATAATTTCATAATATAAACTTTGAACGAACGAAATAAATCTTTGAATAATACTTACTCTATCGGACTCCATTTTTATCATTCTTGAATTTTCTCTCTCGCGATCGTATTGAACTTTGAGTGTTTGAACTTCATCCGATACCATCTTCGTCACGCGTTCCATGTTCTCCTTCTGCGTCTTCAATTCCCTCATTTTGTCGTCTTCTGCAATTGTCGATTACGATTTTTATTAGTATTGAAAGTTTGCGTGGCGTATCATCGATTTAATTCAAATGTGAAATCGCTTAATTTACCGTTTTGCCTGGCTAATCTTTCCTCCTCCAATTGTGCCGTGAGCAGTGTCACCTGTTCCTGAGCCTCGAACTCTTGTAGTCTGGCGGCACTGAGATCCGTCTGGAGTTTGGCGACCTCTTGACTGAGCTCTGAAAAGCATTTGTCATTTAGAAACATTGAATTCATAAGTGAAAAAAGCTGCGGCTCGAAAGACGCTTCGTTAGGTTTTGTACCTGTGACAGTTTCGCGAAGCTGGTCGATGTCTGCATCGGACTGATTGTCGACCTCGTCCGCGAGCTCGAACTCATTGAGAGCGTCCGGATTTGACTGGAGATACTTTTGCGTGATAACCTGCGACCGCCTCTTCAACTCGCGATTCTGTCTGTACCACTGCGAGAATGAAATTTTCACATTAGCATATATATATTCATCGCGATGCGCCAATATGCCAGAAGATAACGGGAAATTTGAATTTGACGAAATTATTAATCATCACCGCGAAACTTATTTCGTTGCACGTTAAAATTAATCCTGAGATGAAGTAAAGAATACGTATATTTATGAATTCCGATAATAAGGGCTGAACGATAAAACGTAAAAGTTAGCTCTCGAACCATTTAAAACGTGTGAATCATTCGAGCTTTACTCTAAAAAAAAAAAATAAATAAAAATGTCGCCACATTGTCAGCGCGATTAAAACAGATCGTTCGTACAAAAACGTCGGCAGTAATAAACGGGGATGATTAATCGGTTCGTCTCGAATTTCTCGTATACTCGTATAATAATGCGCGTCGGCCGGTGCGGTTATGAGCCTACTTGAGACGCCTGCTGCATGGCCTTGTGCATCGCCCCAATCTCGACGTCGTATTGTCGCTTGAGCTGCTCGTACTCCTTGCAGATTGCCTCGGAAACTGCCAACAACCAACGTACGTCATTTAGCTTTTGTTCTCTACTACTGGACCATCTCGGCCACGTGTAGACGTTGCGCAAAGTCTTTTATTTTTTTTTGGGAGCGCGAGGACTTACTTAATCTTTTGCGGATTGTGCCGCGAAAACGTCGAGGAAGATGGGGGATTCGAAGTGGAGGAGGACATTTGCGAAACGCTGTAAATGCTGCGGGGGGGCCTTTATATATGCTAATGCGGTTTGCGAAACTTTTTCTTGATTTTCCTTGGGTTTTGTCAACGAGGTAAATGGAACGAGTGATGATGCGATTAAAGTAGGACTGTAAGTGTCTGTGCCAAGTGTGTTTGTTTATAACGGAAAATGTTCATGTCTCTTAATTAAAAATACGAGTTCCTAGGATATCTAGTGGTAGTTATGCAAATATACAATGGCGAATAGATGCTGTAGATAAGGAATCGAACGAGAGAAACTAGTGTTTATATTATGATCTAGCGAGGACGCAAGATAAACGGAGATGAGTCACGATTCCTACCTGTTCGCATCTTCTCCAGCTCCCCGGCTTTTTCGTGCACTTGCGCCTGCAGCGTTCCATTTTGCCTGAGCACCTGCTGGTGTTTTCTCTCCAAGTCCGTGTGCTCTCTGTTCGCTGAAACGTCAAGAATATATACATTTTTTTCATGCCCGCAGCGAATTCAAATATTGTTTCGTAACGAGTTTGTTATACTGTCAGGAATATAAGATTAATATATAAGACAGATAAAATATGAAAAATCACTTAATTAAAATGAGAAGAAGAAAAAGAAAAGTCTTTCCGAAGGTTTTCAAACTTTACTCGACCTCCACTTTGTACATTATAATAGAACTCGTGACTAAGAGATATCCAAGTCAATTAAGATTCAATTCCAAGAGCGGTAGAAGCGATACGCAGCTGGTACACATTTCCCAGGACCAGGACTCAATTAAACCATACGCAATTAATTACATTCAAAACGCTCGGCCTAAATCCAATCCCTGAAAATTCCTCGGCTACTTTCGTGGGAACTCCAGACGCGAACCAAGTATACACATGTACACGCGGATGCGCCGCACCGTCCATCAAAGTTCGCGCGGCCACGGGTTCATAGAGCAAAAAGTCGCAGCCTCGCGGCAGCGCGTGACTAAGCCTCGCAAGAGAAGCTGATCTGCATATATATATATATGCGCCGCGCGAGTGAATCACTGCATTGCACGCGAGTCATACGGAACCGCCTCCAACCTTATGGACTTTTTTTTATCGCGCTGTCGAGCCCTGAACCACGACCTTATGCATATATTATACGCGAGCGCGTCTCTCAAAAATACAAATGAACCGTTGCGTTGATTGCGCGCGATTATCGCGCTTTTCAGCTGCCGGGAGAATGATTGGTTAATGGGTTTGCGGAGTTTGATCAATTGTGAATTTAGAAAGCTTGATGACTTTTTTTTTGGTTTGGTATACGAGATTCTGACGTTGGCGCGTCATAATGTGAGATATCGAGCTTTGAGGCATTTTTTTTTATCACTGATGCAGATTTAGAGAAAAACAGGAATTTTTTAAAGCGTTACAGCGCAACTTGACTATTATATCAACGTTATTTCACTATGAACAAAGTGATTTAATACAACCTAATCTATATCCCGTATTATGTACTTCATGCATCGTTTAGTTAAATATTCAATGCGAAAACCCGCATATATTTCAAACTCGTTCGGAGAATGTTAAAAAAAAAAAGGTTGTCCGAAATTTCGCATTCCCCACGACGTAACTCTTTTGTATGCCTGGACACGTGTCGCGCATGGGAACCTAAGCAACGCACCTCATATCCACCCTTCGCAAATCCATACGACCCTACCAACTTTTCGCATTTTCTCCCTCGCTATATATCCCTCTCGATACGTAATAACCCAGTAATGGCTCAAAAACTTTTCAGAATTACTCCAGCGAAAAAGGTTTAAACATCGTACAACGAAAGTATATTCACAACGAAATAATATTTTTCTTATCAAAGTTTGTATTTTTACAAAACAAAAGATACATAATTTAATTTCTTTTCGAAGTGAATAAAGTTATTTCAGTGAAAGTCAGCCAGTGACAAATGACTTTCACGATACGTTGCCCCGCTCATTCAGGCGACACTCGTATATACCTATATATATTCATAATTAATGCAATGTGCCGGGACGTATCGATTCTCCCGCGCGAGGACGGCAAGATTTCCCGTAAGGAAAGAGCCGCCTCGCTCGCAATGGATAGAGGGTGCGGGGTTTTTATGTGCTTCTTCTCCCAGGCACGAGTCTTCC
The DNA here is from genome assembly GCA_900490025.1 of Megastigmus dorsalis. Taxonomy (NCBI): domain Eukaryota; kingdom Metazoa; phylum Arthropoda; class Insecta; order Hymenoptera; family Megastigmidae; genus Megastigmus; species Megastigmus dorsalis. Next base: position 48,131 of record UELU01141862.1, read on the forward strand.
ACCTGTTCCTATGGGTGTGACCTACTTTCGTCTCACGCACTGTCGCGCTCGCGCGCAAGCGTCGCATTATACACAAACCCCCTCGCCCTCGAGCTTTTTACCCTCTATACATACTTTCCCGCGCGCTCAAGTTTTTCTCACCCGAATTCCGACCCGAGGATATTATAAAAAAAACCGTGTGGTGTTTCCTTAGCATCGTATAACAATGACTCGTTTACTTTTTTGTTTCTTTCGTTAAGCGACTAGTTTTAAATTATCCCTGTGTTTTTTACATAGATTGGAATGTATAGTTACTCAAAAGAAAAAAGCGTACAATCACACTGAAGTATTACTTAACAGTCGCAGTATAAATAATCAATAATTTACTCTTCAGCGAAGAAATGTGTTACATCTTGTATACGATAAGATAGCATAAATACGAATCACGAATATCGATAACGTCATGACAAAACTCGATAACAACGAATAGATCGCAACTTTTAAATAACCCTCATTCTCAACTCGATCTTTTTCATCAGAAATTTTACGAAAGAAGGCCAAGATCCCAAGATACGCAACGCAACAAGATAAATATGAAACTCACCAGCCTCGCTCTTCTGCAGCAGCATCTTACGTCTCTTCTCGGCCTCCTCGAACTTGCACTTCCATCTGCCCGCGTCCTGGAAGCTGTTGCTCCTGTCGAGCTTCGGACTGGAGCTTTGCCTACTCAGAGCCACCGCCGCTGCGCCGTCCAACTGGTGACTACTGCCAAACTGACTGTTGGACCTCGCTACGACCTTAACGGGACTACTGGGTAGGCTCGCGTGGACTATCGCGGCGGCGTCGAGCCGCTCGAATGCCGCCCTCTGCGCCGCCACCGACATCGATTTGCCGTGCAGTGAGCTGACGTTGCCGTTGCCTACCGGCTGCGATGCCGTCGACTGATGCTGACCGACTCCGCTCACCGAGCGCAGACCGGCTATGCGCTCCTGGAGTCTCGAGGAGTTGCTACTGGGCGAGGACCGCGGCACCGGGATGTGCGACGAGGAGCCGCTCGAGCTTTGACGGAGGCTCGAGTGTTGCTGCTGATTACCGTTGCTCTGCAGCATTATGTTCAGCTCGCTTTTGTTCATGGCTGGCCAGGTGGTTCTTGCTCTTGCCTGTGCGAAGCAAAATTCTATCTCATTCACGAGGAACTGCAATGAAACTTTGTGCGCGATCGAAGAAAAACATTACAGTGCGCAGGAGGAATTTATATCGGATGTATGTCAAAATCTGTTAAGATCCGGCTTCACCCGATGTCATAACTCAACCCAATGCTTGATAATATAAGTATACCAGAAAAAGCTATAGTGGAAAACATTTAGGCTGTAAATGGTACGAGTTCATCAGTATCGACAAAAACTAAAAGACTGGATGTCCGAATGGTTATTTTTTTCAAGTAAATGTTTTGTATCCGCTAATATTTGCAAAGGTAAACTGTTTATGATTCGTTTTGATGGTGATACACGAAATATCGGTAAAGTAGAAAACTGGTCGATAAAGCATATAAAGAGCTTTAACGAGTTCCGGTATTATACTGGTGCACATTTTTGTCGTCTCACATTTCGGTTACAAGTTGCAATACAGTCGAAAAATGTAGGTTACCCGCATTCGAGAGACGGGGGAATATTAAAACGAGTGTTTCGTCGACTAAGCATATTTGTCCAGGTGTCCGACACTGACGAGAAGCACACTTAATGTGATTCGTGGCCACTTTGTTTACATACGAAACTAAAGTTTTGAGCGTGTCGTTATTCTTCTTTTTCTTTTCGATACACTTGCCTCTTACACAAGTTTTTTCTTTCATTATTTTTTTATAAAATACTGAAATTTATGATATTGTTTAAAATCTTATTTAACGTACTGAAAATATCGCACATTTAGTAAGTGAATAATGCAAGCCTTTCATAGAGTTTCGAGCGCGATAGGCGTCTTTAAATAATAGAGATAAAGTGGAGCTCCTATTTTGTGGACACACGAATTAAAGTGGACGATCTATCATGGCCATTTATAGATCTTGATCAAAGGAGCTAATTTGAACTCTATTATTCATGGTTTAAAACGAACGTATAATTCCGAGACGATAGATAATTTTATTTTCCATTTCTAAAAAAATATCAAGCCTTATCGGCGAACGATTCCACGAACGAGCCAAGTAATATAAACAATGTTCAAAGTCAAAATGCAGCTCCTCACAGCAGCAGCAAGGGCAAGACCGCGAAGCCCAGTGTCGTAACAATACACGCACACAATGTACTCGCGCTCGACTGCAGACGCGCGCGCACTCTTCGCCTTTGTCCAACGCTTTCTTCACCCTTTCTTTCGTCTTATAAGCGCTAAAAAGGGTGAAACCTCCTAAACGATCAGCGACGTTGTATACATGTGTGCGTGTGTGTGCGTGTGGGTATGTACAGTAGCTGCCGCTGCACCGGCCGGCGACTACGACGACGGACGCCGTAAATATTTCCAGCGAGGTGCACTTATGCGCGCGCCCAACGCAACCCGCGCGGGTTAATAACTTGTGAGTCTTCTAAAAATACGTTTCTTAAAGCTCTATCGGCTCGTGCTTGCAGTATGCGTACATATTTATGTATATACATCTTGCTCTGTCTATCTGTCTCTCTCTCTCCTGGACCGGCGAGACTCGAGTTTCGAAATAGAGCAGAGAGAACCACTAGAACGACCTTTGCACCGATTCGACGTGCATGTGCAGTTCAGCTATGTACTCGTGTGCGATTCTCTCGTACTTGTTCCACTTTTTTTTTCTCCGCTGCGCTCGCGAGATTTTAACGCTTGCATTTTGACCCGGTGGTAAATCCTCGGTGCTCTATCGACGTTTCCTTTGGAAACATGAGAAGATGAGCTTCGGCAAAAGGATATCCTATACAGCGTTAAAGTAATTTTAAAAGTAGGAATGCATCGATATCAAATGAACAGGTAAAGAAAGAACGAAGACGTTATAGCCGCGGTAATCCGAGAGAATCTTTCATGGGGCTTCGGTTAGATGCTATCCGAGATGTTATCTACACCTTGGATTAAACCGGTGTGGGGCGGAGGGAATGTGTATACGCGAGAGTAAGACCATGATAAAAGGTGTACATAATCGTTGAAACTGAACTGGCCCCAAACGACTAACGAGATAGGCGATTTTTTCCTGATTCACGCGTACAAAAATTCCCGCGCGCGTCTTTGACATATCGCTTACGCAGCGCCTTCCCTACTGTATGTATATGTTTCAATCAAATCTCGAGATGCGATGCCGCGATCTATATTTGAATTTGTATCGTGACTCAGAATAGAGATTTTTCGATATTATTATGAATAGATAGGAAAAACAAACTTATACCACGATCGAAAACAATTAGTTTAAAAAACTAATTTACGTATACAGTCACTTGGAAGTATTCATTAAAAGGAGTAAACATGTGTAAATTGCAACAAAAGAGCCTACTTTAAATGCTGCGGTCTGTTTTAACAGCCGTACACAATAAAAGTAATTAATGTTTCCGCATTGTCCCATCGTGAGTCTGACTAAGCCCTCAATGAGAATTATTAGTCTCGTTCTTCGAGAAAATCAGCACTGCATAATTATTATTGAAGCTAATTTTTAATGTTAATATAGCATACGAATGTTGGAATAAAATTAGAAGTAAACACGTGAAAAAATGCGGTATTTTATGCGAAAATCTGTAAAGTATAGTAAAGAAGGTGTGTATTTATTTTAACGTCGATTCACTGGTTAATCTTTAGGACATATATATACTATTTGTTGTGTAAAAAAAAGTAAACAAAATCATTTAAGCTACGGATAATAATTTATTATCGATGAGCAGATTTTGAAAATGTGCGCAACGTGATTTTGTTTTTTTTTATATGACAGAAAATTACTGCATAATTTTTTTTTATAGATAGTTTAAAAATAACATTTCTTTAATGTTTCGCTTAGCTCCATAATTTTTTTTATGTGCAAGTATGTCGTCAACTTATGTATTCCGCGGATAACTTTATAAATACGTCGAAAAATAGCAGGTTTACACATACAACTTAAAATAAGCTTAGCAAAATTTTACGCAGAAAAAGGCCTGCGTATTCATGCGTTATATATCGAACGTAGGATGGAGTAATCGCAATGTCAATCAAACTGTCTTTTATATAAACTTGTGGAATTAAAAATTGCAGTCTAAGCATGGCTAAATCTACCGTAAGCAATATTCTTATTCTAAGTTAAGCAGAACCTGTTAATCACTTTGACTAAATAACAAGTAAGTTGTGTTTTGAGAATAAAAAAAAACTGTCGCTGAGAAAAAGTGGCAGTGCATAATTCATACCGGTGATTAATGTATATACGTGATTTGAAAGTGAAATAAATTGTTACCGAGTACCACATGTGTGCCTTTTCCCAGATATAAGAGGAGCTTCAAGCTTTAAATTATCTCACTTAAAAGTTCCATTTAAAAATAAATGACAATACACTTTTTATGACCTTTTAAACAGTACTTTAAAAAAAAAACATGTAATTTATATCACTCTCATCTCCAGCAAAAAAACTCATTTATTTTTCGCAGTCAAAGTTTTAATAAACACGTTAAATTAATTAACATAAAATTATCATTCGCACAGTTAATAAATACTCGTATACCGTACCGTGATTCAAACAAAAAAGAAAAAAAAAAAAACAGCTTCCCGCAAAAGTGCATCCAAAACAGTTACCCAACAACATTCAACCGAACGAGAAAGATGACATCATACTGCACACCAGTGGGACAGCGAATATCCGTCGCAGACCTCGACAATCCGAAAAGCAAACAAAAAAAAAAACATGTCACTCGATATAGCATTCGATGATCGTTCCACCTAGTTTCTTTGTCGCGTTCGAATTAATCACTCATACAAAGAAAGGAAAAGAAAGGGAAAAATCGCCAGTTGATAGACACGCGCGCAGGTCGGCCGTGGAACAAAGGGAAGAACTGCAGGCCAATTCTCTCGCGCGCATCCTGCGTCCCTGCGAAAAGCGGGGCATTCTTTTTTCAAATCCACACGCACCAGCTGACTCACCCACGAAATTCCTCAGTCTCGATAAACGCCCAATCCTCGACGTCTCTTCGCCGACCGCCGTTCATCTGCACCACACAAACACTTCTCACATCTACGATCGCTTCGATACACGCGAGAACATATGCGATTAAAAAAAAAATAGTAAAATAGATTGTCCGCGACACCGTCTGGTTGAAATGTACAATATACGTGTATATATATGTATACAGGAGACGAGAGGCGAGGCGCGCTCCTCCTCGTCGGACTGCGTGCGTGCGTTTGGTGTGCGAGTCGAGCTATGCGCGAAAGAGTCTCGAGACGGTGTTGAGTGAGATGGAGTGGGGAGATACGACGAGTGGGAGAGAGAGAGACTTGACTTCTCTCCACGGCTCTCCGCAGAGAATGGAATAGAACGCGTATATACAGCGGGAGTGAAAAGAGCTGCGCGCGTTTTTTAGGATGAAAGAGTTGTGCAGCGGCAGACCGACGAGACCCGTACTTGACACTCGAATGCTGCACTGCATTGTGTGCGTCGAGCTCTTTTTTTAAATTCTTTACGGCGAACGATTAGAGAACGTGGATTCGAAGATTTTTATTTTGGTTGATGAGGGATTGCGAATACGGTGGGATATATAATGGCGATTCGTGATTTATCGCGTTTACATACCTTTCACTCTAGCTCTCGATTGGCATCGATGGTAGAGGGAAAACTAATGAGACGCGTATCGCTGGAATATTAAGCTTTAGACTCGGTGGACCACTAAATCTGAATGGAGTCTTTTCGTTATTGTTACAAAAATGAATTCTTGCGTGAACTTCCAATTTTCAGGACAAGTATATAATGTATATTCTAAGCAAGGATCTGACAAGGAAAACAACTTGTACCACTCATTCGATCGATGTATTGGAAAAAGAAGCTATTGAAATATACATGTATGAATTGGCAGGTTTAACAATTACTCCACGACGTTAGTCACGCATCAGCGAAACGACGAGTTTTAATTACCGTATAATATTTTTTATTATTATGCATTCTCTCTGTCCTTCGGTTATAACAATACGTTGTTGAAAGCGTGGTGTGCTCCAATTTCGTGAGGACATCGTAAATTTTAAACGTTCAAAAGCATATGTGTGTGTGTGTATATATGTAGGGAGTCTGCCGTACTGCACATATATATTATCTTTCTTCTGTTGCACCCAACCCTTCAATTATCATCATTGCACTTCCAAGAATGACCGTGAAAAAGTTTAGCACACGCATATGGGGATACGGTTCGTTGAGACCAAATTTCAAAGGGATCAATTTCAAAGATATAAAGCGCTGTAAAGCGAGTACCGGCTTATTAATCGTCGCTGTCGATTGTCTTCAAACGAACGCACTCTTCCTTGAATTACACCACATCTTCGATAATAGCTCGAGCGCACGCATATCCGACGTTTATTTGCAGAAGCTAATATCCGGCGTTGAAGTGAAAATAAATAAATAGAGTGGAAGCGCGCTTAAAGGGAGTCGCGGACCGTTTGAGAAAGAGGCATTGGAAAACTACATATACAGTTTAGCCTTCGAGCAAGAGGAACGTAATGTGTCTTTGTGCTGCACAACCTGTTTTCGATAGTGGGATATACAAGCGGTTAAAATATGTGACTCGGCTTTGATTTTTTTTTCCTTGTTCGCTTCCAAAGTTTGTCATTCCATTGTATATAAAGGGATATATGACTACTACCGTGTTGCCGCGCGGGTAATGAAATTGTTAAGGTTCAACGACAATGCGAATCCCGTGTTATATTCCGGTTTTGTATTCTCCCGCGCGCGGAAGAGAGAGAGAGAAAAATCTGTGCACGCGCTGCAGCACAGCAAATATTTACGATTGATATTAATCGAGATTTTTACGAGGCGATTTATGATCGTAACAATGGAGGCGAGTTTGGCGAGGCGACCGATATACATTTAATTTTAAGTATACCTTGTGTGTGTACAATCGATAAAGAATGTATGTGTGCGAGATATATCTTTGCTTGTTTTGTTTGCTGTACTCGCGAGTATAATCGAATTAATTTATGAGGAAACTGATATATATTTATATATACACGTAAAGTTCTTTTTAGATTTGCACGCTAGAAATAGCAGCTGATACGCGGACAATAACTTTAGCAATCGCTCACGACTGACGATAACTTCTCGAGCAACAAATGAAAAGTGTGCAGTGATAAATATTGCATGCAGATGATATACACGAAAAGAATGGAGTCTTGTATAAATATTTGCACAACAGATGCTAATCCCAAGGAGGTTTCATTGACACCTTTTTGACAATTACGGCATTGATGCGTTGAAAATAATCAGGACGTTGAGACATTTCGTTATACTCATGAATCAAAAGGTCGAGAACAGCGGAAATAGGCGGAAAACTCCAATCGAAAGCGAAGCGGTCACTTTCCTTATCGATCTCAACAAAAAAGAAAAGGAAAAGCTATGTAGAAAAACGAAAACGGTCATTCATTAATAGTCAATCTTAGGATGACTCATACGTTCTCATAGCGAGTTATTTAACACACGAAGAAAAAAACCACGTCTTTTTTCAAGTGGGGATACCAAAACATAACGATTGCGCGGCCATATTACATATCGCATGGTCTGCAGAGGATGGAAGTCGGTACAAAAACTGACTCACGCGGGTTCCGAATAATCAGTCGCGATGTCACGGTATATAGGTGTCTCGTGTATATATGTATATGTGTATAGGTGGATCGAGACGCGTATCGCGGTCTCTCCTTCATTGTTGAGTCTCGCGACACTCTGCGTATTCGCAATTGACTGCGCGCGTATATAATACTTATTTATACATGTGGGTCTGGACAGGGTTTTTCCTTGGATCTTTATACGCTGTCGCGGAGATCGTATGCCGCGGTTTTTCGTTATTCGGTTTTTAAGGCGAATGGTCTAGTAAATTTGTGTCAAAGGATGATTGCGAGTGTCTAGAAAAATTCTAGAATGGCTTATACAACCGTTATAAGTTGATTATTTTATAGTAAAACGGTTTTTTAATCTTTTAGGTTTTCACGGTGCTACTTTGGTGTACTAATTATATTGTAATGGGATATGAAAGAGTCCAGTTTTAGCTGCAATTTATGTTTGTTTCAAGTAATTCTGCAAAAACCAAAATGATAATTATCCATTCCAGTTCCGACGCCGGATTCAAATCAGTTCAAGTATACCTTATATATAATAAGGTATTGATGATGATTGATGAATGTCAATGAAAGGTTTCTTTACTCTACCATAAAATGTATTGTATCTTTGCATATATTACATTAAATTTATATTCATTTTATAATACTATGCTTAACCCACGAGATCAATTATATTATGCAAAGCTAAAATCGATATGATATAATAATATTATTGGCAGTTTTCAAATCATAAGTCATCTAAGAGCTACATAAATATTCATTCATCACTCCCACAATGGAGTAAATATCTCATTATTTTAAGCTTAAGTAATTTTTTATATGTATTTTTGTGCAAATCGAAGTATTATAAAAGTGCTTTTCCATGAACGAAATTCTCAGAAATAAAGTCAGAAAATATTTTTTCCAAATATTCATCTCATTTTGTATTCTTACCTTTGATGAAAGTTTATGTTAGACAATAAAAAACTTTCTAAAGATTTAGATCTCGAGTGTATATTATAATGAATATTATTAAAAACCAATAAAAAAAGATTTCCACACAATCTTAATAATTATACTGTAAATAATAATTGGCTAAACTATTCACAGTAATGCACATGAGTCAAGTGCTAAAATTTTCTTTTTTATAAGTGGTAAGTATCTTCAATTTTTTAATGTGTCAAGTGCTTAAATTCTCTTTTTTATAGTACGTGCATCTTGACATTTTTTAAATTGCAACTCTCTACTCTCCCAATTTAATTAAAAATTCCCCGCGTAAAAAAAATTTAGTTTGGGCCAAACTTTGTTCAACTTTCCTTTCGCTCGAGTTTTGGCTAAACTTGGCCCATGAGACAATCCCAAACTTGAAATTTGAATTTTAAAAAACTTTTGCAGAAGTTTAAAAAAACTTTGGCATATTTAGCATAACTTAGGTACGATACGATAACTCTTACTTGATTAAAGATAAAGCGGAAGGATACCGACCAGAGCTTTTTAAACTTTCTGTAAACTTTACGAACAATACCGCGCGTTATTTTGCACACATATAGATGTACAAAACCATGACAAGCTGTAAGCGCTCTTTAATTCCATTTAACGCGCGTGCTAATCTTAGAGAATAAGGCCCCAGGAATATCAAACAAGAGCGTCTTGCCATTACATTTGTGGAAAACTACCAAATCGAGCAACTAAGTACTTACCGCTTTTTAACAGCACTTTTGCTGGGTGCCACGTATTTCCCCATCTCGCTATAACTTCCTTTCCTCCTTCCTTTAA